>WNWK01018405.1:0-40031 GCA_009830355.1 Cherax destructor
GTCGAGAAGTTTGAGAGAAGATATAAGTCGAGTGTTCATTATTCCTCTCAGTCAGTGTTCTCACATGTTCGTGTATTACTTAGTGACGATTTTTATGTATGTGTGCAGTTTCTCGTGTGCCCTGTGTAGCACCTGTGTGTTACTTTGTCACCCAGTGTGTGACCAGCGCCCCGCGCGCTTGACAGCTGACATTTGTCAGTCCAGGCGTCAGTTACGAGCGTTCGAGCGCCCTGTACAGAAAGCTCTTATTGTTCGCCGCTCGTAGATGCCTTTGCTGAATCGTACCCGCGACGATTCTCCCATCGAGACCGTTCCACTTCACCTCCAAGACCGTCAGTCCAGTTATTGCAGATGACCAGTCTGGGGACGCTTACACTGCCCTCTGCTGTAACTTCTACTGTCGAGAGATGTCACTCGCCAAGCCGCAGTTAAGCCTGTTGGCAGGCGACTGTCAGCCTCGTGTCACAGCTTCAGTGAGCAGCCTGCCCACTCACTGCAGTATGGTGTATGTTGTTACGACCTCCAGATGTTTCGCCGAGTCGTCCCTGTCACGACTCACTCCACACTCGCCAGCAACGACACCTCCAGCGACAGTACCAGTCGAGGAATGTCCTCCTGAGTCGCTTGCCAGTCCTGTCCTGTTGCGACTACTGACGACGCTGCTTCACCTCCCAGAGGAGACCGTAACCTGTTACGTCGCAGCTCAGCCGAAGCTGTCTCCCGTGTTGCAGTATGTATCCAGACGCAGGAAGGCGTGCAGTGCTGCATTGACGCTCACTGCCTTAGACCACGAAGCACACCGTTTTTTTCTTCCCTCTCTGGAGGAAGTTTTTTTTTTCTATGTCCATATGTTTATGTATATATGTATTTTTCTTACGTGTTCTGTGACCTGTTCTTGCGAGAGAGAGACCCGAGTTTTTTTTACTGCCATTCATGGTCGGGACGACCATGGGTGCGTGGCCGAGCGATGTAGACAGCCTGACTGTCTGCATAGACAGCCCATGCTGTCTGCCAGCTCAGTTCATATTTCGTGCCATGCTAGTTCCCATAGTTTCTGCCAGAGGGCAAGCCTGTAGGCATACCCATGTGAGTCTGCCTCACCCCTGCCTCTCTCTCACTTCGACTGCCTACCTCACTGAACCAGGATCTACCCTAACTGGCTCCCGGTCCCCTCACGCTCTGTTCCCGTGTATACCTACACCTTGCCATTAATAAACTGAGTCTAGTCATCGGCCGTATCTCTGCACCTACGCTACCATTCTACTGCCCAAAGTAAGCAGCCAAGAAAATAGACTTAACAATATGCTAACATTTAAACATCGCTGTAAATTACAATACAACAATAATTTGATAATATTTGTTGACATTGACTCATCACAGAACACGACAACATAACATAGTATCTTAGTAAGACAGAGGAGTACTGACCAGTGTGCTCGACCCACCATCTTAATTCTTTTTCTCAAGGGATCGAATATCCCCGGCTGTTAGTTTTTTTTTTCATCCCATAACGTTTATGTTTTGTGTGGTGGTGAAAATTTTCTTATAATCCTAATGAGGTTAGGGAAGTGAACATTTTTGAATAGAGAAAAACTTGCTCAATTTTTTTTTAATAAAGATTTCTAGCCAAACTTTATCTTCCATAAGATAATTCATAATAGTGTCTTCTTTACCTTACCCACAAGTGTCTCAAACTAGTCACTTTTCACACTTTTCACAATAAATGTCTTGAAAACCCCGAAAACCAACATTCTCCATCAGAATATTGAAATATAGAAAGTTCCTAATACTGATTAAGCATTATTTTTTTTGTCTCAAACTTTTCGATTTTATTTTGAAAAGACGGACATAATTTTAACAACCGTTAGAAAGAGTGCATATATGAAAGGGTACAAATTTGTGTTTATTTGTGTGTGTGTGTGTGTGTGTGTGTGTGTGTGTGTGTTTTTGTGTGTGTGTGTGTGTGTGTGTGTGTGTGTGTGTGTGTGTGTGTGTGTGCGTGTGTGTGTGTGTGTGTGTGTGTGTGTGTGTGTGTGTGTGTGTGTGTGTGTGTGTGTGTGTGTGTGTGTGTGTGTGTATGTGTGTGTGTGTGTGTGTGTGCGTGTGTGTGCGTGTGTGTGTGTGTGTGTGTGTGTGTGTGTGTGTGTGTGCGTTGTTTTGTGCGTGTATGTATAATGGTGAATCCTCAAGCTGCGTTTGCGGAAATGCACAAATGAGTGTGAAAATGAGCTTATGTGTAAGTAAGTTTATTTAGGTGCAGATACACATAAATCCAGTTACACAAATTATCATACATAGTAACATATGTGTAAATTACCCAGGATAACACATCAAAGTGACTTATTTTCATCGTGCGCTGCGCTTGTAACTGCTCGTCTCGCAAATACATAAGACAAATAACCAAATAAAAATAAAACGTTCAAGACTTATTACAGTTGTGGTGGACAGACACATTAACAAACCAGCACTCATAAACACACCATAAAACATTAAAAAACACTTAAACTGCTAAATAGGTAAAACAAAATTATATTTAATGTAGATGAATTGTATAATATAATTAGAACTCCCAAAATTTCATTGAATGGCCTCACCTTGGTGGGGGAACTGGAGGGTAGCCTGGCTGCGTCTAGCTGGTGTACGGTCGTGGCTGTCTTGGTGGGTGTAATTACTGGACGCAGTTTTCTGTGTGTCACCTCCTGTAATTCCACCCACCTGGACAGTCTCTACCGTAGACCAGCTAGACAAGACCAAGTTTCCACCCAGCAAGGTCACTGGGGGTGGCTGAGCTGACTTCGGGATACATAACCTGGGGAAGGCTGAAGCTGGAAGATAACCTAAGGGAAGTGAGGAAGGGGAGACATCCGGGGGCCCACGGATGAATTCCTGGACACATGGACCTGTGGAAGGCGAGGATACCTTGGGGAAGTGGGAAAGGGAGAAAATCTGAAGGCGGACAGATGAACTCCTGGACACATGGACCTGGGAAACACGAGGATACTGGTTGTTGAGGCAAACCTTGGTGAAGTGAGGAAGGGAATATCTGAGGGGACACAGATGGACTCCTGGACACATGGACCTGGGAAACACGAGGATACTGGTTGTTGAGGCAAACCTTGGTGAAGTGAGGAAGGGAGAATATCTGAGGGGACACAGATGGACTCCTGGACACATGGACCTGGGGAAAGTATCAAAAACACAGTAAGTGAATGGGCGGACCTTAAAGACGAACCACTGGCCTCCACGTGGCAAGGTCTGGTAACTCAGAGATAACTCTGAGGCTGACAGTGGTCGCAAATAGTTAAATAATAATGACAATTTCAATTTCTTATAAAGAGCACAACTGATATATGATTATTTGACATTTAGCATTTAGAGCAATCAGATCTTACCAAGGTCACTACACTTTTTTTTTTTTTTTGATAGCAGATGAGGTATTGGATGATCTTAAATTATGCGACACTGGTATTGTGTGGCATTTTTTTTATGGAATCTGTATCAACTCAGATGTTTGCGAATGTCCTTGTGAGTCATGCATGGGCATAAGAGGATTTCATTTGAGGCTGTCACTCATCTGACCCCCACCCAGTATCTCTCATGCTATCTATGTACTCGCTTGACGGATATCTTATTTCAAATTGTAATATTCCTGCAATGATAAACATTTTGATAGTGAACATTTCTAATTGTAAATAGTCGAGATCGTCACCAAACTCACAAACCTCCAGATTATTTTTGTTTTTTTATTTTATTTATTTTTATTTTATTCTCGGTGACTTTCAGATTAAATAACAGAGCAAAAACTAACGATCAGTTAAAAAAGAGCAAAAAGGGATGAAGAGAGCGTAGTCTCGACCTGGCTTCAGGTCTTTATGTTTAGTCACTTTGAGGGAAGTGTCTGGCCAAGTTTTGATGGACAGCTAATGTGCATATAAGATAACAAGTAAATCTTATAAACTTTCGAAGTTGTGTTTTCTCTCTGTGTTTATAATCATTGTAAATTTGTCTATTGTTTTCTTTAAACTTCCCATGACGAAGTTGGTTAAAATTCTGTCTCTGTAAGACAAGTATGTCTCAGAAGATAATTACAAGGTGACCACAGTTTGACCTAAGATAACACTATGAACCTAACATGACACTATGGACCTAAAATAACAAAATGTACCTAAGATAACACTATGAACCTAAGATGACACTACCCTAGAATGGGGCCCGATGTACATGTTGTGATGATGATGTATATTTTCATTTCTTATAATTTTATATTGCTGATATTTTCGATATTAGCTAAATCATTAATATCTTGCTTTATATTATTATTTGACTTAGCTATATTAGTAGGTAGGATGTAACATGTACACTTTGTGCTCATTGTTCGAGAGTGTTGAGTAGCAGCCCGTGAGTTGGCAAACTACCTTGTTAACTACCACTCGCTTGTTTGAGTCAGCCTGTACCTCGCACCGTCCTGGAGTAGCCGTGCCAGTCACATGTCCAGTCACGTGATCCCACCTGAGTGAGGAAACTCCCTCCAATTGCTCGACCTCTCTTCTCTGGTGACCCTCGTTGGAGTAGCACATCGCTCTTGTCTCTGCTTGTTTCCTCGTCATTTAGACTGTTTGGTAGAATATGTGTTCGGTGGTAAGACGAAACATACTTCTCTGGACTGTGTAACTCTGTTCACAGAGCATAGCCTAGACTTAGTGATTTTAGACGTTCTACTGTGTCGTGTGTCACATTGACACTGAGATAACTCAGGTCCTGAGCTGTAGCTTCTGACCTAATCCGATCTGGCATCTGTGCACCGTCGCAGTCAGGGATTTGGTTATGCTGAACTTATATTCAGTATTAAGGGAGTTTTGTGACTATTATGGAGGATCTGCTGATGGTCCCCAGTTAGGGTCGTTATTTTATCTCCTTGTTCCTGACGCTGTGTTGCTGCTGCTTGCTATATTGCTGTTCCGCGAATTGGTCATATTACTGTTCAAGCAAGCTGTTCTGATTGTCAGTTTGGTAGAGAAGTTAGCTTATGTGAGGACGTTTAGTCAGTCACTATTCGAGTCGAGTCTTGAGACATAACGAGGTACCTGGAGCACACACAAACATACATAAAAAAAATGGTTTTAATAGACCATAATTTTTAAAGGGGTGGACCGGTAAGCCAGTGGAAGGCCTCGGTCAAATGACCAAAAGCTCCAACGGTGGGTCATCATCTGACTAAGACCCGCGTCAGGAAACACTTGTCCGGTGTCCTGACGAACCTTACCCATCATTTGTATATATCTTAGTATTGTTTATAATTGCTGACATTGTACCAGATGGTACTTAAGAGACATTAAGATATTATGTGCCTTCAGCACAATACTGTATATGAGAGAAGTGCAGGAGCTAGCATCCTACTTCATATCCTAATTAATATCGTGATTATGTTTGATACCCTAAACATTTTAACTTTGTTAATAAACATACTAAATTTATTTCCTTGGTTATTACCCTCTCAGTTGAAATCCTATGATACTATTGATTATAACGGATAACTGGACCAGGATACTGTCTACTTGTTGCAAAAACCCAGTAACAGGCTGAATACTAGAGGGACATTCCTTTCTAGTGTTCACTGGAGATGTCTATTTCTAATAGATATTCGCTGTATAACCCCTGTGGTTTAGCGCTTATTTTGATTATAATAATAATAATCTAATAGATATCGCGTCTTTTGTAACAGGAACTAAGATAACACTATGGACCTAAGATAACACTATGGACCTATGATAACACTATGTACCTAAGATAACACTATGAACCTAAGATAACGCTATGGACCTAAGATGACACTATGGACCTAAGATAACACTATGTATCTAAGATAACACTATGGACCTAAGATGACACTATGGACCTAAGATAATACTATGGACCTAAGATAACACTATGGAATTAAGATAACACTATGGACTTAAGATAACACTATGGACCTAAGATAACACTATGGACCTAAGATGACACTATGGACCTAAGATAACACTATGAACCTAAGATAACACTATGGACTTAAGATAACACTATGAACCTAAGATGACACTATGGACCTAAGATAACACTATGGACCTAAGATAACACTATGGACCTAAGATAACACTATGGACCTAAGATAACACTAAACTTAAGATAACACTATGAACCTAAGATGACACTATGGACCTAAGATAACACTATGGACCTAAGATAACACTATGGACCTAAGATAACACTATGGACCTAAGATAACACTATGGACCTAAGATAACACTATGGACCTAAGATAACACTATGAACCTAAGATAACACTATGGACCTAAGATAACACTATGGACCTAAGATAACACTATGGACCTAAAATAACACTATGGACCTAAGATATCACTATGGACCTAAGATAACACTATGGACTTAAGATAACACTATGGACTTAAGCTAACACTATGGACCTAAGGTAACACTATGGACCTAAGATAACACTATGGACCTAAGATAACACTATGGACCTAAGATAACACTATGGACATAAGATAGCACTATGGACCTAAGATAACACTATGGACCTAAAATAACACTATGGACCTAAGATAACACTATGGACCTAAGATAACACTATGGACCTAAGATAACACTATGGACTTAAGATAACACTATGGACCTAAAATAACACTATGGACCTAAGATAACACTATGGACCTAAGATAACACTATGGACCTAAGATAACACTATGGACCTAAGATAACACTATGAACCTAAAATAACACTATGGACCTAAGATAACACTATGGACCTAAGATAGCACTATGGACCTAAGATAACACTATGGACCTAAGATAACACTATGGACCTAAGATAACACTATGGACCTAATATAACACTATGGACCTAAAATAACACTATGGACCTAAGATAACACTATGGACCTAAGATAACACTATGGACCTAAGATAACACTATGGACCTAAGATAACACTATGGACCGAAGATAACACTATGGACCTAAGATAACACTATGGACCTAAGATAACACTATGGACCTAAGATAACACTATGGACCTAAGATAACACTATGGACCTAAGATAGCACCATGATCTTCATCGAAGACATATTTTCAGCTACTCTGCTGGGGAACAATTATAAAATGTAGAATTAAATTGAACAAAAAACAGAACTAATCCTCTCGATAGTGCAAGAAAAATGTGAAGGAAGTTGTGAAGGACCTATGAGTAACCATTTAGGAAGTTGTGAAGGACCTATGAGTAACCATTTAGGAAGTTTTGAAGGACCTAGGAGTAACCATTTGCTATGCTGTTAGTTATTGTGCTGTCCCGCTTTTCATTCTTTTTCTTCTTCTTCATTGTCTTCTTCTTCTTCTTCTTCTTCTTCTTCTTCTTCTTCTTCTTCTTCTTCTTCTTCTTCTTCTTCTTCTTCTTCTTCTTCTTCTTCTTCTTCTTCTTCTTCTTCTTCTTCTTCTTCTTCTTCTTCTTCTTCATTTACTACTTCAGTTTTATGGTGCCGAGTAAGTGGACTGCACAATATTAAGTAGTAATGGAGTCCAACATTGTACACGGTGTCAAGATAAGATAATCACCACCTGGAGACCAGAAATGATACTGACACACACACACACACAAACCCTCCCCCCCCCACACACACACAAGGGTAGGTCCTAGGTCCGGTGCTGTTTCTTGTATATGTGAATGACATGACGGAAGGGATAGATTCAGAGGTGTCGCTGTTTGTAGACGTGAAACTAACGAGGAGAGCACAAGTGGACAAAGATCAGGTGAGTCTACAACGGGACCTTGAAAGGCTACAAGTCTGGTCCGACAAATGGGTTCTGGAGTTTAATCTCACTAGGTGCAAAGTCATGAAGCTTGGGAAAGAACAAAGAAGACCACAGCCGGAGTACAGCTTAGGGGGATCAAAAGCTGCGAAACTCACTCAAGGAAAAGACGGAAGATAAAACATTTGGGTATTACAGGAGGCAACGGAAATGAAGATTTGTTTTACTAGAATTCAACTGCAGTAACATGCAATATAATACAAATTACAGCATTGCAAGGTCTTATATTGGTAAACATTAACCTACTTATAATATAATCTATTATTACCATATAAAAATTATTAGAATTCTAAACAATAGCGCTATTTACTATCAATGTAAGACGAATGTATGCAGAGAGATTTCACTTAGCATAAGACAAGCATCATCTACGGATAATACACAGGTACACTGGTACATAAAAGGAGCAACAACAGTTAAAAACCTTTCTTGATCAAAGGCACTAGAGCTACCCTTCCAAAACTACGCTCAAGGGTAACAATGTGTCACTGCTGTGCTACTTGACACTGCTGTGCTACTTGACACTACTGTGCTACTTGACACTACTGTGCTACTTGACACTGCTGTGCTACTTGACACTGCTGTGCTACTTGACACTGCTGCGCCTTGACACTGCTGTGCTACTTGACACTGCTGTGTTACTTGACACACTGTGCTACTTGACACTGCTGCTACTGACACTCTGTGCTACTTGACACTGCTGCGCTACTTGACACTGCTGTGCTACTTGACACTACTGTGCTACTTGACACTGCTGTGCTACTTGACACTACTGTGCTACTTGACACTGCTGTGCTACTTGACACTACTGTGCTACTTGACACTGCTGCGCTACTTGACACTACTGTGCTACTTGACACTGCTGCGCTACTTGACACTATGACTTGACACTGCTGTGCTACTTGACACTACTGTGCTACTTGACACTGCTGCGCTACTTGACACTACTGTGCTACTTGACACTGCTGCGCTACTTGACACCAAAGAGCTGAGTGCTGCCATGTAAATACATTATTATAAACTATGAATAGTGTGTTAATGGAAGAAAAGAATGAATATTGTAGTTATAAATAAACTACCAGGAAAAACTCGAAACAAATTAATTAAGTTGCATAAATATAGATTTAGAAAAAGTAGACTTAAGCATTAGTATTCCTAAAGTTAACTAAAAAAAGTACTGTCTTAGTTAACTAAATAAATAGATTAGACAAGTATACAAACTGGGAAGGTTGGGTGTCAGATGTTTACCAAACACCAACAGTTCTAGTGCACTGATCTCTGTTTTAAAGTTACAAACTAACTTTACCTCACATCCCAAAAAGTGTGCACAATAGGTGGGAAAAAACGGATTATTTGGCATAGAAGAAATCATGGCTAAGAAACACAGAGGGAAGCTAGACAGCCACAGTGTGTCATATAAGAAGGTAATATTCCTTCAGACGAGTAGTCTTGAAGTTAACGATTTTTTCTAGGTAAAATGTTAAACCAATTTTGGTCATTCAATACAGAATCGTGAGATAGCCACACGACACAATTATACTCACCTGCAGTTGCTGCGTCAGTAGTATACAAGAATCCTAGGAACACTGCAGTAAAAAGGCTTATCCCTCCCTACACAAGCGTGTAAAATAAATATAACAGAAATATATACCATCAGTAACCCTAACTTCAAAAAGCAGGGTCAAGAGCTAGAACTTAAAACGTGATAAATCTACGTGGGACTGTGGAAGAATACATCGTAGTATGCAGCAGACGTAATAGTGTGGGAGAAGACGTGGTAGTGTGGGAGAAGACGTGGTAGTGTGGAGAAGATGTGGTAGTGTGAAGAAGACGTGGTAGTGTGGAGAAGACGTGCTAGTGTGGAGAAGACGTGGTAGTGTGGAGAAGACGTGGTAGTGTGGAGAAGACGTGGTAGTGTGGAGAAGACGTGCTAGTGTGGGAGAAGACGTGGTAGTGTGGAGAAGACGTGCTAGTGTGGGAGAAGACGTGGTAGTGTGAAGAAGACGCGGTAGTGTGAAGAAGACGTGCTAGTGTGGGAGAAGACGTGGTAGTGTGGAGAAGACGTGGTAGTGTGAAGAAGACGTGGTAGTGTGGAGAAGACGTGGTAGTGTGGAGAAGACGTGGTAGTGTGAAGAAGACGTGGTAGTGTGAAGAAGACGTGGTAGTGTGGAGAAGACGTGGTAGTGTGGAGAAGACGTGGTAGTGTAAAGAAGACGTGGTAGTGTGAAGAAGACGTGGTAGTGTGAAGAAGACGTGGTAGTGTGGAGAAGACGTGGTAGTGTGGAGAAGACGTGGTAGTGTGGGAGAAGACGTGGTAGTGTGGAGAAGACGTGGTAGTGTGAAGAAGACGTGGTAGTGTGAAGAAGACGTGGTAGTGTGGAGAAGACGTGGTAGTGTGGAGAAGACGTGGTAGTATGGAGAAGACGTGGTAGTGTGGAGAAGACGTTGAAGTGTTGAGAAGACGTGGTAGTGTGGAGAAGACGTGGTAGTGTGGCGAAAACGTGGTAGTGTGGAGAAGACGTGGTAGTGTGGAGAAGACATAGTAGTGTGGAAGAAGAGGACGTATTAATGTGGTAGAAGAGGACTTGGTAGTGTGGAAGAAAAGGACGTATTAATGTGGTAGAAGAGGACTTGGTAGTGTGGAAGAAGAGGACGTGGTAGTGTGGTAGAAGAGGACTTGGTTGTGTGGAAGAAGATGACGTGGTAGTGTGGAAGAAGAGGACGTGGTACTGTGGAAGAAGAGGACGTGGTAGTGTGGTAGAAGAGGACTTGGTTGTGTGGAAAAAGAGGACGTGGTAGTGTGGAAGAAGAGGACTTGGAAGTGTGGAAGAAGAGGACGTGGGAGTGTGGAAGAAGAGGACGTGGTAGTGTGAAAGAAGAGGACGTGGTAGTGTGGAAGAAGAGGACGTGGTAGTGTGGAAGAAGAGGACGTGAAAGTGTGGAAGCCAAACAGTGGCATGAGTTATTTACTACATAGGTACAGTGGGAAAGATAACTGTTGGGTAAAACAGTAAATGAATGATAGAATACATAACCAGGCAGAGGAGAGGTTTGTACCCAAGAGCGACACAAACAATGGAAAGACCAGAACTAACCCTTGGGTCACCCTAAGGTGTAGGGAGACCAAAACTAAGAAGAAGTATAGAAGACAATGGACCCTGGAAAATAAGAAGATTAGCCAAAAAGCCAGAAACGAATAATGCCCAGCGGCATTTCGAGAATGACAAAGCTTCGAAAGCCAAATCTAACCCAAAGGTGTTGTACAGTTATATCAGGAGGAAAACAAAAGCCAAGGACCAGGTAATCAGGCTGAGAAAGGAAGGAGGGGAGATCACAAGAAACGACCAAGAAGTATGTGAAGAGCTCAGCAAAAGATTTAAGGAGTATTTTCAGTGGAGACAGAAAGGACTACAGCAAACCGGGATAGAAGGGTACTCCAAACAACCGAGGAAGAGGAGAAGAGGCTGCCAAATGAGCTAGATACCTAAAGGCGGTGGGTCCGGACATCTCTCCGTGGGTCCTCAGAGAGGGAACAGAGGCAGTGTGTCACTAACAAAAATCGTCAACACATATATCGAAACAGGGCGACTATGTGAGGTGTGGATTACAACAGTCTTTAAGAAAGGAAACAGACAGGTAGCATTAAACTGTAGACCAGAGTCACAGACATGTATAGTATGCAAAATCATGGAGAAGCTTATCAGGAGAAGACTGAATACACTGTCAGAGAGGCTGAAGTGACTACTGTCAGGGAGGCTGAAGTGGGAATACCACCACCATGGATACTGTCAGGGAGGCTGGAGTGGGAATACCACCGTGGCTACTGTCAGGGAGGCTGGAGTGGGAATAACACCGTGGCTACTGTCAGGGAGGCGGGAGTGGGAATAACACCGTGGCTACTGTCAGGGAGGCTGGAGTGGGAATAACACCGTACCTACTGTCAGGGAGGCTGGAGTGGGAATACCACCGTGGCTACTGTCAGGGAGGCTGGAGTGGGAATACCACCGTGGCTACTGTCAGGGAGGCTGGAGTGGGAATACCACCGTGGCTACTGTCAGGGAGGCTGGAGTGGGAATACCACCGTGGCTACTGTCAGGGAGGCTGGAACGGGAATAACACTGTGGCTACTGTCAGGGAGGCTGGAGTGGGAATACCACCGTGGCTACTGTCAGGGAGGCTGGAGTGGGAATACCACCGTGGCTACTGTCAGGGAGGCTGGAGTGGGAATACCACCGTGGCTACTGTCAGGGAGGCTGGAGTGGGAATACCACCGTGGCTACTGTCAGGGAGGCTGGAGTGGGAATAACACCGTGGCTACTGTCAGGGAGGCGGGAGTGGGAATACCACCGTGGCTACTGTCAGGGAGGCTGGAGTGGGAATACCACCATGGCTACTGTCAGGGAGGCTGGAGTGGGAATACCACCATGGCTACTGTCAGGGAGGCTGGAGTGGGAATACCACCGTGGCTACTGTCAGGGAGGCGGGAGTGGGAATAACACCGTGGCTACTGTCAGGGAGGCTGGAGTGGGAATACCACCGTGGCTACTGTCAGGGAGGCGGGAGTGGGAATAACACCGTGGCTACTGTCAGGGAGGCGGGAGTGGGAATAACACCACCAAATCATGAATTATAAGTAACAATAATAATAAACTAATTATTTGGGTCGACCACGTCAGCCTCAGAGTTATCTCTGAGTTACCAGACCTTGCCACGTGCAGGCCAGTGGTCGTCTTATAGGTCAGCCCGCCTCCTCTTCCCTTCCTTCATGTTCCGCTCCTCCTTCCCCTCGATGTCTCCCCTTCCTCACTTCCCTGGTCGCCTCCTCTCTCTCTCTCTCTCTCTCTCTCTCTCTCTTCTCTCTCTCTCTCTCTCTCTCTCTCTCTCTCTCCTCTCTCTCTCTCTCTCTCTCTCTCTCTCTCTCTTTTCTCTCTCTCTCTCTCTCTCTCTCTTCTCTCTCTCTCTGCCTTCCAGTCTCAGCCTTCCCCAGGTTCATGTATCCAGGAATCCATCCGTCCGCCGCCGGATGTTTTCCCTTCCTCACTTCCCCAAGGTCAGCCTTACCATCCTGTCTTCTTGCCTTCCCCAGGTTTATGTATCCAGGAATTCATCCGTTCGCTCCCGGATATCTTCCCATCCCCACGTCCCCAAGGTCAGCCTCAACAACAACCTTCCCAAGTTCATGTATCCAGGAATCCATCCGTTCGCTCCCAGATGTCTTCCCTTCCCCACTTACCTAAGGTCGGCGATTCCTTCCCCGGATTAGTGTCTCCAGGAGTCCACTTGTGTCACCTCAGGTGGACTCCTTTCCCCACTTCCCCAGAGTCAGCGGTTGCCACCCCCAGTGACCTTGCTGGGTGGAAACTTGGTCTTGTCTAGCTGGTCTACGGTAGAGACTGTCCAGGTGGGTGGAATTACTGGAGGGGACACACAGAAAACTGCGTCCAGTAATTACACCCACCAAGACAGCCACGACCGTACACCAGCTAGACGAGACCAAGCTGCCACACACCTCACCCACCCAGGAGAGGCTAATTAAGAAAAATTTTGGACTTCTATTTATGTTGCATTATGTACCTATATTAAATACGTTTTCTCAATTATTCATTATTTTTTTTACTTATTTAGCATTTCAAAAGTATTTGTGAGTGTTTTGTTTTATGTAAATGAATGGCCAAGTGTTGATGAACTTGTCCACCTTCATCAAAACTGGATTAAATATTACACTGTTTTCATTTTCGTTTATTTTTTCGTCTTTTGTATTTGACGCTCGAAGGCTAACAAGCGCACAAACATACACATATGTAAGAATTTTCACATACATTTATAGGTTTCAACACACTTACTTACGGATACACCGTTCCACATACATTTGCATCCATAAAATACACACACCCACTATCTCATGTGTTACAAATACGCAAACATATAAGACAAAGAATGTTGGTTTATAGTATTTTGAGGACATTCTTTGTGAAACATGAATATATAAAGATTGGACACGTTTGAGACACTAGTGGAGGACTGTCATGTGTACATGTTATTATGTATGAATGAATGTAATGCTTACGTGTTATTGTGTTAGGTGTACACGTTACTGTGTATGTGTATCATGTGTACATGTTACTGTGTATGTGTATCATGTGTACATGTTTATGTGTATGTGTGTTATGTGTACATGTTACTGTGTGTGTCATGTGTACATGTTACTGTGTATGTGTCATGTGTACATGTTATTGTGTTGATGAATGTGATGTGTACATGTTATTATGTATAATAAACGTTAATCCTCTATAAAGTACAATCCTCGACCTTGAGGGAGAATTCTGCTTTATAGGGATTAATTATTTATATACAGCTCAATGTTATGATCTCATTTAAGTATACAAAAGTCTTCTTACTGCTCTATTATCTGCTCTCTCTTTCTTATAAGAATATTCTTGTATATATACATACAACTTTTAAAGATTCCCCCTCTTCCCTGTTGAAATTTCTTAAATTTAGTCATTGCTCATTCTTTCATTTTTTTTAACTAATTAAGAACCATTTATTTTAAACACACTTACAATCACATAAAAGCCCACATTCAAATCTTCCTGACTGTAATTATAAGTTTCCACCTGAAATTTTGTGGCAACGTTTCGCTCTCCAGGGACTTTATCAAGCTCCTGGAGAGCGAAACGTTGCCACAATAAAATGTCACATTAGTTGCACTTGTGTCCTTTTACCTAACATATTGTCGGTAATTCTACGAACATTAATACAATTATTATTGTGTATGAGTGTCACTTGTACTTGTTATTGTGTATGGAAGTGTCATGTGTATGTATTATTGTGTATGACTTAGTGAAATGTTTAGGTATTGTTGTGTATGAATGACTGCTGAATTAGAATCTCTAAATCTAATCCATGAAAACTGTAATAAATTTATAATAATCTCTGTCTCGTGTTTCGTAAACAAATTTGAAGGACGCAAATGGAATAATTTGCAAATGCATGCATATATATACATACATGGGAAACATGTTTATGTGTGTATACATGTATATATATATATATGTATATATATATATATATATATATATATATATATATATATATATATATATATATATATATATATATATATATATATAGTGTCAATTGTGGGACCCATTGCCTCGAGAAGTGGATAAAAGACTTCAAGGGCACGCGCCCCAGCTCTGAGGAGCTGGATGAGATTTTCGCATTATAATCAGTGACAAACATGTAACAATATGTACTAGACATGTATCTCTCACACCTCGTGTACTGTATATGCCATTTTATATCAACAATGTATCTCTGAAATCTTTTGTACCATATTATGTAATAAAATATACTTTTTGGTAAAAAAAAAGGATGGGGTGGTAAAGAAGTAGAATATTCAAATGGCTTCAGGAAGAAATCCAAATATTTTTCCTTGAAGCCATTTTATTATATATATATATATATATATATATATATATATATATATATATATATATATATATATATATATATATATATATATATATATATATATATATATATATATATATATATATATAGTATTTTATTAAAGCTGTGTTTACAGTGACACCTGGTCTACATTATTACTAGCTTTGTACATAATGTCTTCTGACCAAAGTACAGTGACATCATACGTGTTTAAGACCGCAGGTGACATCACACAACATTATCTAAGACCCAGTTTTTTGGGTAAATATTTGCCGTCTTTCTTGCATATCATAACTTAATTCAACAATATAGCTATGAAAACATTACCTAAGATTAAATACATTTGTAACTCTAGCAACATCTCTCATATATCTTTTCGAAACCTATAAATCTACCCAAGTGCTGCTTTCCTTCATATAAGTATTCTTAACTTACGTATTTCCGAGTTTACACATGATCCGCATACTCCATTACCTCACATATACACGTCTCTCACTTCGTCATTAATGAAAAAAACATTCACCACCTCAGACGCAAAGTAAAAAATAACTCTCTGTAATTAAAATAAAAATCAACTTGGATGATTCGATCTCTTGACAATAAGAATTTTGGTGGTTGCTGCCACAACCTGGCCAGTACGACTGTGTGTTACTGTCTCCCATACTGTTGTTATGTACTGTGATGTATGAATGTTGTGGTGCACTATGTTGCAGTAATATATGGCACAAAGCCACAATTGTAGAAGGGAACTACTGAATGAAAAAACTTTTTTCACAGGTGAAACTTTCTCTCTGCTGTTATGTTTCTTCACCACTAAACGTTGTGTTGTGATGTATATAGTCTGCGTCACCATAGTTAATAACACTGTACGTAATCTGTTTGGTAAGTATCTGATAGAAGACTTATTGGCAAGATTCTTTTATTAGGATTCTGTTGGTAGGATTCAAGTGTTATAAGACTGAACGCTATTGTTACCAGAAAACGTTTGGTAGAAGACCTCTGGAAGGTTTCTGCTGGAAATAGAGTGCTGGCTGGACTGTTGGTAAAAGACTTTAGGTAGCGGTTTGTTTGTTACGTATAAGATGAGTCAAGTCAGCTGGTATTAAACGTCTGCGTGATGGTGGTGTCTCCACCGAGATTATCCCTTCAGCTAACTTTTTTTAGTTTCTTCCTGGTGGTGGGAAAGAGAACTTTGTCTCTTTTTGTCACATCGCAGAGGTAACACTGGTCAACAACCAAAATGCTTCTGAGACCAGAGTAGCAATTTCCAACTAATTTTAGGTTACTGATAATGAATATCATGGTTAAAATTGTTTGTTAGCTCTACTTTTCAATATAGACCTACGTGTCACAACAGGTTGCAACAGGTTTGCGGCAGTGTGTTTCTTACCACACTCACAGTCTCACTGACCTTCATTATTGTTCCAGCAGTCATACAAGGTGGTTGTGCTCTCCAAGTTTATATTGTGAGGTGAAAGGCAGGTGATTTTATTAGCCAAACAGGGCGGATACACCAAGTACTGCTGCTTTCTATGTGAATGGGACAGTCGTGCAAGAGGTTGCCACTACATCAGGAGAGACTGGCCACCTCGTCAAACATTGGAGTCTGGGATGAACAATGTTCAACATCCACCTATCATTGAACCAAACAAAATTTTGCTGCCACCACTACACATAAAACTTGGGCTCATGAAAAACTTTGTAAAAGCTATGAACAAATCCGGTCAGGGATTCAAGTATTTAACATTATAATTTCCCTCACTGAGCGACGCTAAGATATGATAGGGAGTCTTCAATGGTCCTCAGATTCGAGAGCTTCATAAAGATGGTGACTTTAAATCAGACCTTCATGTGGAGGAGAAAGCTGCTTGAGAAGCATTCAAGTTAGTGGTGAAGGTATTTCTTTCTCGGAAACAGAAGGGAAGACAACTATGAAGAATTGGTGGAAAACCTCATCAAGGTTTAAAAGAACATGGGATGTAACATGTCACTTAAAATCCACTTTTTGGATTCATATTCAGACTTTTTTCCAGCGAACTGTGGGGCAGTTAGTGACGAACATGGTGAAAGGTTTCACCAAGATATTTTAACCATGAAAAAATGGGCAAATGGGGCACAAGAATGTTTGCAGACTATTGCTGGACACTGGCAACAGATGATTCTTCAGCCCACTATAAGCGTCAAGCAAAAAGGCGGAGAGTCGTTACCTTGGAAACTATTTACTTAAGATTGGCAGATATAAACTGACACAACTCAGAGTGAGGAATAACCTGTGTATTAATAACTGACACAACTCAGAGTGAGGGATAACCTGTGTATTAATAACTGACGCAACACAGAGTGAGGGATAACCTGTGTATTAATAACTGACACAACACAGAGTGAGGGATAACCTGTGTATTAATAACTGACACAACACAGAGTGAGGGATAACCTGTGTATTAATAACTGACAAACTCAGAGTGAGGGATAACCTGTGTATTAATAACTGACACAACCCAGAGTGAGGGATAACCTGTGTATTAATAACTGACACAACACAGAGTGAGGGATAACCTGTGTATTAATAACTGACACAACACAGAGTGAGGGACAACCTGTGTATTAATAACTGACACAACACAGAGTGAGGGACAACCTGTGTATTAATAACTGACACAACACAGAGTGAGGGATAACCTGTGTATTAATATCTGACACAACACAGAGTGAGGGATAACCTGTGTATTAATAACTGACACAACACAGAGTGAGGGACAACCTGTGTATTAATAACTGACACAACACAGAGTGAGGGACAACCTGTGTATTAATAACTGACACAACACAGAGTGAGGGATAACCTGTGTATTAATAACTGACACAACACAGAGTGAGGGATAACCTGTGTATTAATAACTGACACAACACAGAGTGAGGGACAACCTGTGTATTAATAACTGACACAACTCAGAGTGAGGGATAACCAGGGTATTAATAACTGACACAGCTCAGAGTGAGGGATAACCTGGGTATTAATAACTGACACAGCTCAGAGTGAGGGATAACCTCGGTATTAATAACTGACACAGCTCAGAGTGAGGGATAACCTGGGTATTAATAACTGACACAGCTCAGAGTGAGGGATAACCTGGGTATTAATAACTGACACAGCTCAGAGTGAGGGATAACCTGGGTATTAATAACTGACACAGCTCAGAATGAGGGATAACCTGGGTATTAATAACTGACACAGCTCAGAGTGAGGGATAACCTGTGTATTAATAACTGACACAGCTCAGAGTGAGGGATAACCTGGGTATTAATAACTGACACAGCTCAGAGTGAGGGATAACCTGTGTATTAATAACTGACACAACTCAGAGTGAGGGATAACCTGGGTGTTAATAACTGACACAACTCAGAGTGAGGGATAACCTGGGTATTAATAACTGACACAACTCAGAGTGAGGGATAACCTGAGTATTAATAACTGACACAACTCAGAGTGAGAGATAACCTGGGTATTAATAACTGACACAGCTCAGAGTGAGGGATAACCTCGGTATTAATAACTGACACAGCTCAGAGTGAGGGATAACCTGGGTATTAATAACTGACACAGCTCAGAGTGAGGGATAACCTGGGTATTAATAACTGACACAGCTCAGAGTGAGGGATAACCTGGGTATTAATAACTGACACAGCTCAGAATGAGGGATAACCTGGGTATTAATAACTGACACAGCTCAGAGTGAGGGATAACCTGTGTATTAATAACTGACACAGCTCAGAGTGAGGGATAACCTGGGTATTAATAACTGACACAGCTCAGAGTGAGGGATAACCTGTGTATTAATAACTGACACAACTCAGAGTGAGGGATAACCTGGGTATTAATAACTGACACAACTCAGAGTGAGGGATAACCTGGGTATTAATAACTGACACAACTCAGAGTGAGGGATAACCTGAGTATTAATAACTGACACAACTCAGAGTGAGGGATAACCTGGGTATTAATAACTGACACAACTCAGAGTGAGGGATAACCTGGGTATTAATAACTGACACAACTCAGAGTGAGGGATAACCTGGGTATTAATAACTGACACAGCTCAGAGTGAGGGATAACCTGGGTATTAATAACTGACACAACTCAGAGTGAGGGATTACCTGGGTATTAATAACGTCCACCAATGGGACAATTAGAAGAGGCATTCTCATTTTTTAAACTATTTAATAAAATTTCAAATTTTCACCTATTTGGACTAAATTTATGGGATATCATCCATATTATAAACTGCATCGTCAATTAATATTTTGAAGCCAATCAGAAGAAGGATTCTTTAATTATTGAACAAAAATGACTGATTCTCTCAATTAAAACTGCACACATTGGGACTTATCTAGCCAACGGCAGCGTGACCTTGTAATACACAACGGACAGACTGTTAGCCTTTATAAGCACCATTAGCGTGATCTTTATACCAGCCCAGGCAACGTGAGTCTTTATACCAGCCCACGGCAGCGTAGCCTGTATGCAGCTTATACAGCACGGCGTGGCCTTGTATACCAGCCCACTGGCTTATGCAGCCCACGCGCGTGAGCCTTGTATACCAGCCCACGGCAGCGTGAGCCTGTATGCCAGCCCACGGCAGCGTGAGCCTTGTATACCAGCCCACGGCAGCGTGAGCCTTGTATACCAGCCCACGGCAGCGTGAGGCCTTGTATGCCAGCCCACGGCAGCGTGAGCCTTGTATACCATCCCACTGCAGTGTGAGCCTTGTATACCAGCACAAGGAAGCGTGAGCCTTGTATGCCAGCCCACGGCAGCGTGAGCCTTGTATACCAGCACAAGGAAGCGTGAGCCTTGTATACCAGCCCCACGGCAGCGTGAGCCTTGTATACCAGCCCACGGCAGCGTGAGCCTTGTATACCAGCCCACGGCAGCGTGAGCCTTGTATACCAGCCCACGGCAGCGTGAGCCTTGTATACCAGCCCACGGCAGCGTGAGCCTTGTATCCAGCCCACGGCAGCGTGAGCCTTGTATACAAGCCCACGGCAGCGTGAGCCTTGTATACCAGCCCACGGCAGCGTGAGCCTTGTATCAGCCCACGGCAGCGTGAGCCTTGTATACCAGCCCACGGCAGCGTGAGCCTTGTATACCAGCCCACGGCAGCGTGAGCCTTGTATACCAGCCCACGGCAGCGTGAGCCTTGTATACTAGCCCACGGCAGCGTGAGCCTTGTATACCAGCAAACGGCAGCGTGAGCCTTGTATATCAGCCCACGGCAGCGTGAGCCTTGTATACCAGCCCACGGCAGCGTGAGCCTTGTATAGCAGCCCACGGCAGCGTGAGTCTTGTATACCAGCCCACGGCAGCGTGTGCCTTGTATACCAGCCCACGGCAGCGTGAGCCTTGTATACCAGCCCATAGTTAGCTTCAATAATTGTTTTACAATATTAGTCATTACGTCTCATAATTGCTGTGTAATATTATAGGCAGATATACATATAATTAGCTTAGCCCATAGTTAGCTTCAATAATTGTTTTACAATATTAGTCATTACGTCTCATAATTGCTGTGTAATATTATAGGCAGATATACATATAATTAGCTTAGCCCATAGTTAGCTTCAATAATTGTTTTACAATATTAGTAATTACGTCTCATAATTGCTGTGTAATATTATAGGCAGATATACATATAATTAGCTTACCTTATATTAATCTCATAATTCACCTTATAAAGCAATAATTCCAACAAACAATAACAGATGCAAGTCAGCCACATGAAAGCACTGAATGACTTGCTCAGCGCACTTCTCGCCTCCCACCCAACTGTTTTTCAACAGCTAAGTGATAGGAAATTGGAAAGGGACGTCAACCCTGAGAGGATTTTTTCCTAAGGAACATACCAGCCAGAAATTTCCCCCGGGGGTTAATTTTCACTGACGCTTTACTACATTTAGCGGGACAACTCTTAATTACAAGGCTCTCGCAGCTTCCTTGCTCACAGATACAAACATCTTATCACTGAGTCTTGGTCATTGCTGTGTCAACAATGCACTCCAATGTTCATTAATATTCAGTAACAATCCTATTTGACTGGGTTTCTGTTAACAAGGATGGGAAGGTTCTAATTAAATATTCAAGAGTAACCTTGAATGAACTGAATCTCGAATAAGTAAAATTAAAAAGGATAACTCTGCATAACAACAAGAGAGGGCAGAGCCAAACTTAAGACAGCAGCGGTGTTCCTTCAGGCAGTATATAGTGTGTACATCAAGACAGCAGCGGTGTTCCTTCAGGCAGTATATAGTGTGTACATCAAGACAGCAGCGGTGTTCCTTCAGGCAGTATATAGTGTGTACATCAAGACAGCAGTGGTGTTCCTCCAGGCAGTATATAGTGTGTACATCAAGACAGCAGCGGTGTTCCTTCAGGCAGTATATAGTGTGTACTTCATGACAGCAGCGTTGTTCCTTCAGGCAGTATATAGTGTGTACATCAAGACAGCAGCGGTGTTCCTTCAGGCTGTATATAGTGTGTACATCAAGACAGCAGCGGTGTTCCTTCAGGCAGTATATAGTGTGTACATCAAGACAGCAGCGGTGTTCCTTCATGCAGTATATAGTGTGTACATCAAGACACCAGCGGTGTTCCTTCAGGCAGTATATAGTGTGACAAAGACACAGCGGTGTTCCTCCAGAGTATGTGTGTACATCAAGACAAAGCGGTGTTCTCAGGCAGTATATAGTGTTACTCAAGACACACGTGTTCTCAGGCAGTATATAGTGGTACAAAGAACGCGGTTCCAGAGTATATGTACATCAAGACAGCGGTGTTCCTAGGCAGTATATAGTGTACATAAACAGGTCCCCAGGCAGTATAAAGTGTTCCCAAAACAGGTGTTCCCAGCTATATGTATGAACGGTTCCAATATGTGTGTTCATCAAGCAGTGGTTCTCAGGGATATAAGTGTTCAAGAACAGCGGTGTTCATCCAGGCAATATGTGTACATCAGAAAGGTGTCTCAGAGAATGTTACATCAAGACACACAGTGTTCCTCCAGCGAATGTCTCAAGAAAGGTGTTCACACAGGCAGTTTCTGCATAAGCGTGTACCAGGCGTATAATGTTCAAACAGGGTGTTCTCAGGAGATAAGTGTACATCAAGGCAGGTTTCTAGGCAAAAGGTACACAGCGTTTATGTACATAAGAACAGCGGACTCGGCAGTATATAGTGTGTACATCAAGAAAACGGTGTTCCTCCAGGTATAGTTGTACATCAAGACAACACGGTGTTCCTCAGGCGTATATAGTGTGTACATAACAGGTGTTCTCCAGGCGTTTGTGTTACAAGACAACAGCGGTTTCTCAGCAGTATATAGTGTACATCAAGACACAGCGGTGTTCCCGGCAGTATATAGTGTGTACATCAGAAACAGCGTGCCTCCGGTATTATGTGAATAAGAACGTGTTCCTCCAGGCAGTATATGTGTCACAAAAGGTGTTCTCCAGGCAGAAGTGTCTCAGGAGAGGTGTTCTCAAGACAAGCGGTGTCTCCAGCAGTTTAGTGCATCAAGACAGCAGTGTTCCTCAGCAGATATAGTGTGTACTCAGACAGCAGTGTGTTCCAGCAGAAAGGTGTACATCAAGACAGAGGTGTCCTCACAGTATATAGGTGTCATCAAGACGCAGGTGTTCCTCAGGCAGTATAAGTGTGATCAAACAGCAGGTTCTCAGCGGTTTCTCAGGCATTAAGTATAAACACAGCGGTGTTCCTCCAGGCAGTATTAGTGTACATAAGACAACAGCGTGTTCCTCCAGGGATATATGTGTACATCAAGACAGCAGCGGTGTTCCTAGGATATATGTGTACATCAAGAACAGCGGTTCCTCAGGCAGTAATAGTGTATCAGACGAAGCAGCAGTGTGTTCCTCAGGCAGTATAGTAGTGACATCAAGACAACAGCGGTGTTCCTCCAGGCAGTATATAGTGTGTACATCAAGACAACAGCGGTGTTCCTCAGGCAGTATATAGTGTGTACATCAAGACAGCAGCGGTGTTCCTCCAGGCAGTATATAGTGTGTACATCAAGACAGCAGCGGTGTTCCTTCAGGCAGTATATAGTTTATACATCAAGACAGCAGCGGTGTTCCTTCAGGCAGTATATAGTGTGTACATCAAGACAGCAGCGGTGTTCCTTCAGGCAGTATATAGTTTATACATCAAGACAGCAGTGGTGTTCCTCCAGGCAGTATATAGTGTATACATCAAGACAGCAGTGGTGTTCCTCCAGGCAGTATATAGTGTGTACATCAAGACAGCAGCGGTGTTCCTCCAGGCAGTATATAGTGTGTACATCAAGACAGCAGCGGTGTTCCTTCAGGCAATATATAGTGTGTACATCAAGACAGCAGCGGTGTTCCTCCAGGCAGTATATAGTGTGTACATCAAGACAGCAGCGGTGTTCCTCCAGGCAGTATATAGTGTTACATCAAGACAGCAGTGGTGTTCCTCCAGGCAGTATATAGTGTGTACATCAAGACAGCAGCGGTGTTCCTCCAGGCAGTATATAGTGTATACATCAAGACAGCAGCGGTGTTCCTTCATGCAGTATATAGTGTGTACATCAAGACAGCAGTGGTGTTCCTTCAGGCAGTATATAGTGTGTACATCAAGACAGCAGCGGTGTTCCTCCAGGCAGTATATAGTGTGTACATCAAGACAGCAGCGGTGTTCCTCCAGGCAGTATATAGTGTGTACATCAAGACAGCAGCGGTGTTCCTTCAGGCAATATATAGTGTGTACATCAAGACAGCAGCGGTGTTCCTCCAGGCAGTATATAGTGTGTACATCAAGACAGCAGTGGTGTTCCTCCAGGCAGTATATAGTGTGTACATCAAGACAGCAGCGGTGTTCCTCCAGGCAGTATATAGTGTGTACATCAAGACAGCAGCGGTGTTCCTCCAGGCAGTATATAGTTTATACATCAAGACAGCAGCGGTGTTCCTCCAGGCAGTATATAGTGTGTACATCAAGACAGCAGTGGTGTTCCTCAGGCAGTATATAGTGTGTACATCAAGACAGCAGCGGTGTTCCTCAGGCAGTATATAGTGTGTACATCAAGACAGCAGGGTGTTCCTCCAGGCAGTATATAGTGTGTTCATCAAGACAGCAGCGGTGTTCCTTCAGGCAGTATATAGTGTTACATCAAGACAGCAGGGTGTTCCTCCAGGCAGTATATAGTGTATACATCAAGACAGCAGTGGTGTTCCTCCAGGCAGTATATAGTGTGTACATCAAGACAGCAGCAGTGTTCCTCAGGCAGTATATAGTGTGTACATCAAGACAGCAGCGGTGTTCCTCCAGGCAGTATATAGTGTGTACATCAAGACAGCAGCGGTGTTCCTCCAGGCAGTATATAGTGTGTACATCAAGACAGCAGCGGTGTTCCTTCAGGCAGTATATAGTTTATACATCAAGACAGCAGTGGTATTCCTCCAGGCAGTATATAGTGTATACATCAAGACAGCAGTGGTGTTCCTCCAGGCAGTATATAGTGTGTACATCAAGACAGCAGCGGTGTTCCTTCAGACAGTATATAGTTTATACATCAAGACAGCAGTAGTGTTCCTCCAGGCAGTATATAGTGTATACATCAAGAGAGCAGTGGTGTTCCTCCAGGCAGTATATAGTGTGTACATCAAGACAGCAGCGGTGTTCCTCCAGGCAGTATATAGTGTGTACATCAAGACAGCAGTGATGTTCCTCCAGGCAGTATATAGTGTGTACATCAAGACAGCAGCGGTGTTCCTCCAGGCAGTATATAGTGTGTACATCAAGACATCAGTGGTGTTCCTCCAGGCAGTATATAGTGTGTACATCAAGACAGCAGTGGTGTTCCTCCAGGCAGTATATAGTGTGTACATCAAGACAGCAGCGGTGTTCCTCCAGGCAGTATATAGTGTGTACATCAAGACAGCAGCGGTGTTCCTCCAGGCAGTATATAGCGTGTACATCAAGACATCAGCGGTGTTCCTCCAGGCAGTATATAGTGTGTACATCCAGTACACACGTAATAAGCATCAAGAACACAACCAAAGAGTTTTGTTCAGTTATATCAATAATTTTCACTCTAAGGTACGCAGTAGTATTGACTGAGTTTTACGTACGGTATTAGTCTGTCAATGATCATGACATTGAATCCCTCAAAAGAATGTGGACATCCTTCTCCCTAGCCCCAGTAAAACGTCTCATTCCTACACTTGAAACTTTATATTACCCCACTGTAATTAACTAAGCTATTAAAGCAGATTAACGCCACATGATCTGGCGTATTAAATCTATTAATTATTGCACGTGGAATAATTTCCCGTGCGATAATTCTCCTTCCTTTTATTCATCACCGAATCAAACAATACAGTCCACTACCAGTCACACAGTATCTAAAATATTGTATTATAATATATAACTTGAAGCCAGACTTTTGTGGGAAACTTCCGGAGGCAGTGTCAAGAGTGAGAGTAAGCATCTCTGAATGGTGTGTCAAGAGTGAGAGTAAGCTCTTCTGAATGGTGTGTCAAGAGTGAGAGTAAGCTCTTCTGAAGGTTGTGTCAAGAGTGAGAGTAAGCTCTTCTGAAGGTTGTGTCAAGAGTGAGAGTAAGCTCTTCTGAAGGTTGTGTCAAGAGTGAGAGTAAGCTCTTCTGAAGGTTGTGTCAAGAGTGAGAGTAAGCTCTTCTGAAGGTTGTGTCAAGAGTGAGAGTAAGCTCTTCTGAAGGTTGTGTCAAGAGTCAGAGTAAGCTCTTCTGAAGGTTGTGTCAAGAGTGAGAGTAAGCTCTTCTGAAGGTTGTGTCAAGAGTGAGAGTAAGCTCTTCTGAAGGGTGAGTCAAGAGTGAGAGTACGCTCTTCTGAAGGTTGTGTCAAGAGTGAGAGTAAGCTCTTCTGAATGGTGTGTCAAGAGTGAGAGTAAGCTCTTCTGAAGGTTGTGTCAAGAGTGAGAGTAAGCTCTTCTGAAGGTTGTGTCAAGAGTGAGAGTAAGCTCTTCTGAAGGTTGTGTCAAGAGTGAGAGTAAGCTCTTCTGAAGGTTGTGTCAAGAGTGAGAGTAAGCTCTTCTGAAGGGTGAGTCAAGAGTGAGAGTAAGCTCTTCTGAAGGTTGTGTCAAGAGTGAGAGTAAGCTCTGCTGAAGGGTGAGTCAAGAGTGAGAGTAAGCTCTTCTGAAGGTTGTGTCAAGAGTGAGAGTAAGCTCTTCTGAAGGTTGTGTCAAGAGTGAGAGTAAGCTCTTCTGAAGGTTGTGTCAAGAGGTAGAGTAAGCTCTTCTGAAGGTTGTGTCAAGAGTGAGAGTAAGCTCTTCTGAAGGTTGTGTCAAGAGTGAGAGTAAGCTCTTCTGAAGGTTGTGTCAAGAGTGAGAGTAAGCTCTTCTGAAGGTTGTGTCAAGAGTGAGAGTAAGCTCTTCTGAAGGTTGTGTCAAGAGTGAGAGTAGCTCTGCTGAAGGGTGAGTCAAGAGTGAGAGTAAGCTCTTCTGAAGGTTGTGTCAAGAGTGAGAGTAAGCTCTTCTGAAGTGTGAGTCAAGAGTGAGAGTAAGCTCTTCTGAAGGTTGTGTCAAGAGTGAGAGTAAGCTCTTCTGAAGGTTGTGTCAAGAGTGAGAGTAAGCTCTTCTGAATGTTGTGTCAAGAGTGAGTAAGCTCTTCTGAAGTGTGAGTCAAGAGTGAGAGTAAGCTCTTCTGAAGGTTGTGTCAAGAGTGAGGTAAGCTCTTCTGAAGGTTGTATCAAGAATGAGAGTAAGCTCTTCTGAAGGTTGTGTCAAGAGTGAGAGTAAGCTCTTCTGAAGGTTGTGTCAAGAGTGAGAGTAAGCTCTTCTGAAGGTTGTATCAAGAGTGAGAGTAAGCTCTTCTGAAGGTTGTATCAAGAGTGAGAGTAAGCTCTTCTGAAGATTGTATCAAGAGTGAGAGTAAGCTCTTCTGAAGTTCAGGTATGTCTCTGAAGGTGGTCAAGAGTGAGAGTAAGCTCTTCTGAATGTTGTGTCAAGAGTCAGAGTAAGCTCTTCTGAAGGAAGACTCCAGATAGAGATAAGTTACCTCAATATTCTGAAGATTATAAATTCCCAAAAAATATGTACACATAAATAACAAAAAAGGCACAGTACCGTGACTGGTACAATACACACACAACCCGCACATAGAAAAGAGGAGAGGAGCTTACGACGACGTTTCGGTCCGACTTGGACCAAGTCGGACCGAAACTTCGTCGTAAGCTCCTCTTTTATATGTGCGGGTTGTGTGTATTACCAGTCACGATTGTGCTTTGTTATTTAGAAAAGAGGAGCTTACGACGACGTTTCGGTCCGACTTGGACCATTTACAAAGTGTTCTTGTCCTTACCCTATGCGGGCCGCCAGCTTCATTGCAGTGCTCCTTTCCTAGAATATGACTGACTCCACTTCCACTACCACTACTACTTCCACTATTACCCCTCCACCACTTTCTTGTGCCCTCCCCTGTCTGCCTGCCTATATATAACTCCTTCCACTTGTCCTTTGTGTTAGTGTGACTTTGTAAATGGTCCAAGTCGGACCGAAACGTCGTCGTAAGCTCCTCTTTTCTATGTGCGGGTTGTGTGTTAATGTACACATAGTTACACGCTGGACCGGGAGATTTATCAGCGGCACCTGACCAATGGTACAATGGTAGACGCATACAAAACAAAACTTTACGACGGCGATACCTGAGATGAGGTAACCTCTAAATACCACTGAATAGCCTCTGCATTTAACCACTTGATGCCGAAAATTGTGTTTTGTTGAGCTTGTTACTATAGTTAGCATATCTGCCATGACAAGTGTGTATTGTAAAATGATGAATTTGGTGGTACTTGCATTATTACAGTGACAGGGCGAGTGAGGTGTACTGGGCGGTTATAGTCAGGTGTACTGGATGGGTATATGTTGGAGTTAGTTAGGTGTACTGGGTGAGTATATGGTGTTAAGTAAAAGGACACAAATGCAAATAATGTGACATTATATTGTGGCAACGTTTCGCTCTCCAGGAGCTTTTTCAAGCCGTTACAAGCGATACATGGACACAGAGGGTATATATATACTATCCAAGTGAAGTGTAATACTAGTGGTGGTAGAGCGAAACGTTGCCACAATAAAATGTCACATTAGTTGCATTTGTGTCCTTTTACTTAACATATGGTCGGTAATTCTACCAAGAGTTTATGGTGGAATGAAAGCAACGTCTTCTGTTTGAATTGAGGTGGTGGTGTAATATGTGGATATATGTTGCGGTGTCAAAGTGGTATATGGAGCGGTTATATGATTTTGTGACATTTACTGTGAGGGAGAATAATTTGATGACAATTAGGTGGATGTCAGTGAAGTGTACTGGGCAGGGTACCCTGTAAGTGAGGTGTACTATGTTGGATGTCAGTAAGGTGTACTGGGCGAGATGACAAAAGTTTTCTTGGTGGGTATATAATGAAACAGAGTGAGATGTATCCTGGTTGTATTTAGGTGACAGGTGAAGACGACGCCTTGAGGAAAACCACATCCACTATACCCACTTTCGAAAGAGCTTTAACATTAAGTTGACTTACTGGTTTAGTCACCCATTTCAATAATTCCTTGAGCTGATTATAACAAACTGGATGCCACAACTATGTGATAAAATCCGCCAATGACAAATGAGACCGAACCTGAATAGCGAGCCATGTGATTTCTTACTTTTGCAAGGCTGATGCATTAACCAACTTTCTTAATGTCCTCCAACACAGCCATTCAATAATCTAGCAAAGGGTGACTCAGGGAAATGACCATCTGCACGGGAATATTCCAGGGCAATAACTTCTCACCAACAGTCAGTGTGGTATGAGAAACACATTCCATTCTATGTGGATTTCTTACATTTCGTTTGCAATAAATTTCTTGACTTACGTTATTTATGTTATGTTACGTTATTATATGTTAGGTTAGGCTAGGTTTAGATAGTCAATGAAAATTAACAACTTATAATATAACAAATCGGCAATAAGTGAAATATAAAATAAATGCTAAAAAAACTTTTGATGCACGAACAGAAATCTGGGACTTGCCAAACACAAAATATGGCTCAAAGTAAAATAAATACTGTTTAAGTCTCGTTAAACAATCATTCATTTGATACAATGTTTGTGATTAAAAGGACGAGTTGCATTCACAAAGGTGACTCCTGGAGGCGACACAAGTTCTCACCTTCTCGACGAAGTCGCTGCTGCTTAATTAAAAGCTTATGTAACAAATTGTCAAGACTCCGGCAGGGACTATGATGTGCGCTGAAGGAGGACAGACAACATCTTAAAGTTACGATATTATAAAGAAACCCTGTTTCTGGAGAGCTTCAAAGATATAAATCTCATTTTCTCAAAATAATGAAGAACAATGAGTACAAATGCGTTTTTATCGCTCTAGATCACGTTCTGAGACAAGTGTGAATTTGGGAGACAAGCCGATTAGGCCAGTGTAATGTAATACCGGTTTTATTCGCAAAGATTTATTTATATAAACATATCTATTAGCAGTTTCTCATTCCCTACACTCCCTCGTTATATATGTCCCCCATTCATGTGCAGTCTTTTGGCCCTATTCCGTATTTTCTCATGGGAAAATAAGCAAAATTTCTTAAAAAAATATTTAACATTTATTATTATTATTATTATTCTTATTCTTATTATTATTGTTATTGATATTATTATTATTATTGTTATTATTATTATTATTATTATTATTATTATTATTATTATTATTATTATTATTATTATTATTATTATTATTATTATTATTATTATTATTATTATTATTATTATACCAGCATCACAGCTGTATCTTCCTTCATTTCTCTTACAGCCTCGTTCATATTTTGTTAATATTTCAATATTTTCCATATTTAAACATTCGAAGTAGCGACACATTTTTCTTACTTAAATTTCAATATTTATGGAATTGAAAAGCAAATGTCAAGCCTATTGACTGTTCCACCAGAAACCATGATGAAATTTTATGTAAAATATGCTAAGATATGTGCACATGTTTACTTATGTACGCACCTTAACAGTCAACGTCTTGGCACAAATATTCATGTACTGTTGTACCTAGAGAGTTTCTGGTCTTGCTGTGTCTTGTCATAATATGTTGTCTTGGTGTGTCTTGTCTTGAAGTGTCTTTTCTCGGGTTGTCTTGCCTTGATGTGTTTTCTCTTAGGGTGTATTGTCTTGATGTATATTGTCACGGTGCGTCTTCTCTTGATGGATCATCTATGTGTGCCTTGTTATATATCTTACCTTGGTGTGTTTTGTTTTGATTTATCCTATCTAGGGGTGTCATATTTTTGTGCGCCTTCTAATGTGTCTTCTCTTGATGTGTCTTGGTTGTTTTGTTTCGGTGTGTCTTGTCTTGATGTATAGACGTCAGCTCTCTACCCATATGGAGGACACCAGACTTAAAGTACCCAGAGAATATTTTTCAAAAGAAGCCTCTGGATATCCTTGATTGCCTTCACACAAAAGCTTTATTTTACCACCATCCGCTACAAGTAAATTTAACACTAATTCTTCCAATGCTTATAGGAATTCCTGGTGTTTTATTCTTTTTCAAGCATGTAAGTCATTTAGGTTAATAAAATATGTATTATTTAATGTACGTAGAAATACATTACATAATTCAGTAGTTTTATAACATATATTCAGATAATCTTCATGTCCTTCTCTGGACTGACGAGACGAGACGGGTTCAGATAGAATAACACTCAACCTATCCTCCTGTCTCTCTCTCTCTCTGTTTTACAGACATTTTCACTTGTCAAAGAAAATTGCATGATTATCACTGGTCAACAATTTTTGAAAGGTTGTATGCTTCTTAAATGAGATTAGTTAATTCTTAGTATTTTCATGTCCTGAATCCAAATACGTATCACCTTGAAAAATGCTTGTTGGTTATAGGTTTAAAGATACGAGACATATAATATTTGATTATTTTATTATAACGTACAATATGTGTCAGTATGTTTTAAACTCTAATCCGTACCTACTCTCTGCCTTTTTGCTTGACGCTTATAGTGGGCTGAAGAATCATCTCTAGCCAGTGTCCAGCAATAGTCTGCAGGCATTCTTGTGCCCCATTTGCCCTGCTACCATTTTTCCATGGTTGAAATATCTTGGTGAAACCTTTCACCATGTTCGTCACTAACTGCCCCACAGTTCGCTGGAAAAAAAGTCTAAATGTGAGTTCAAAAAGTGGATTTTAATTGACATGTTACATCTCATGTTTTTGTAAGACTTGATGAGGTTTTTCACCAATTCTTCACAGTTGCCTTCCCTTCTGTTTCCTAGAAATCCCTTCGCCACTAACTTGAATGCTTCCCAAGCAGTTTTCTCCTCCCCATGAAGGTCTGATTCAAAGTCACCATCTTTAAGAAGCTCTCAAAGTTGAGGACCATTGAAGACTCCCTCTCTTATCTTAGCGTCGCTCAGGGAGGGGAATTTTGATGTTAAATACTTGAATCCCTGACCGGATTTGTCCACAGCTTTTACAAAGTTTTTCATGAGCCCAAGTTTTATGTGTAGTGGTGGCAGCAAAATTTTGTTTGGTTGAATGTTGAACATTTTTCATCCCAGACTCCAATGACTGACGAGGTGGCTAGTCTCTCCTGATGTAGTGGGAACCTCTTGCATGGCTGTCCCATTCACATAGAAAGCAGCAGTACTTGGTGTATCCGCCCTGCAAGCATATCACAAGAACAACAACTTTTAAGTCACTCCAGAGCTGCCATTGATTTTCATCATATTTCATGCATTGCAACATATTCTTTATATTCTCGTAAGTTTCTTTCATATGTGGTGCATAGCCCACAGGAACTAATGGTTTACTATTGCCATTATGCAGCAAGACAACTTTCAGACTCGTTTTGAATGAATCTATCAACAGCCTCCAGTGACTGGGTTCGTAGTCGATGCCAAGTGCTTCCATCAGACCATTAATATTGTTGCAGCCATAAATCACCTTTCATTACGAAGAAATCGTTGAACTGCTGCTGACGGTCACGAAATTTTGAAATCTTCTCATCAGTTGCTTGGAGATTTCACTGTTGAAAACGAGAGCCCAGCAGCTCTGCCTTATTTTTGGGTAGTTGTGGATCCCTGACAAGGTCATGGAGTTCCCCTTTTGTTATGAGATGTGTCCTAGAGGAGTGTGCTTCATCAAAGTTTGGGTCACTGTGTAATCCAGCAGTGTCATCCTTCTCTTCTTCCTCCTCACCACTTTCTTCATCTGACTCGAGTTGGTGCATCAGGAAAAGGTAGACCTCCATGTGGAATTGAGCAAATAGCTGATGGAATGTTTGGATATTCAATGGACCCCTTTTTTTTCTTTGACAAGCCCTTTTGTACTGGAGGTACCATGCAGAAATAACAATTGTAGGTATGGTCTGTTGGCTCCCGCCATGTCATTGGCACAGCAAAAGGCATTCCTTTCTTCTTCCTGTTCAACCATTGGTGAAGGTTAGTAGCACAATTGTTGCAGCATATGTGTGAAGCCCAGTTCTTATCCTGGTCACCAATCTTGCATCCAAAATATTGGTGCTATGCCTTTCTAACCATAGCAGTTATACGGCGCTTCTGTGATACAAAGGTCACCTCACCACAAATGTAGCAGAAGTTGTCTGCAATATTCACACAAGTACGAGACAACTGAAGGAAGAAAACAACAAACAATTAGAAGATAAACAAAAAAATATTCATTAATTTATCATTATAATACAGAACATGACAACTAAGCAGAAGTATTTATATCATTCAGTAGGAAAATAAAATTAATATAATATACCTCACATGCATATCAATAACTTGCTCAGTGAATATTTATTATAAGTTTAAAAAGTGTTTGGCTAAGACAATCACTTAACTTTCACCTCAAAATATAAACTTGGACATCACAACCACCTTGTATGACTGCTGGAACAATAATGAAGGTCAGTCAGACTGTGAGTGTTGGTAAGAAACACACTGCCGCAAGCCTGTTGCAACCTGTTGTGACACGTAGCTCTATATTGAAAAGTAGACCTAACAAACAATTTTAACCATGATATTCATTATCAGTGACCTAAAATTAGTTGGAAATTGATACTCTGGTCTCGGAACCATTTTGGTTGTTGACCAGTGTAACCTCAAACAAAATTATTTTCGCAAATTATTTGATTTTACTCAGTCATTGCCTCTTTTAAGTTCCAATAGCGAATTATTCCATACCCCTGATTATATGTTACTGTTATCATAGCCTAATCATATGTTACTGTTATCATTTACAAGTTTTAGAAAAAAACACGAAAAGAAGCAGAGAAATTTAGGAGAGAGACATTATTAGATTTCGTAGTGAGACAGGAATAAGTTTTAAAAATAAATCGACTGCTTACAGAATATAAAGGAAAAAGCCTAACTTTCAGAGTATTGTAACCATTATTGTAACCAGTATTGTAACCAGTATTGTAACCAGTATTGTAACCAGTATTGTAACCAGTATTGTAACCAGTATTGTAACCATTATTGTAACCAGTATTGTAACCAGTATTGTAACCAGTATTGTAACCAGTATTGTAACCAGTATTGTAACCATTATTGTAACCAGTATTGTAACCAGTATTGTAACCAGTATTGTAACCAGTATTGTAACCAGTAACATACATTACTCTGTGATCACTGAACGTACATTGTATTAAACAAAACTGTGCTTAACCCGCTAAACTTCTGAAGCATACTATGACACTCCCCATCATCCCATGTCATACTATGACACTCCCCATCATCCCATGTCATACTATGACACTCCCCATCATCCCATGTAATACTATGACACTCCCCATCATCCCATGTAATACTATGACACTCCCCATCATCCCATGTCATACTATGACACTCCCCATCATCCCATGTAATACTATGACACTCCCCATCATCCCATGTCATACTATGACACTCCCCATCATCCCATGTCATACTATGACACTCCCCATCATCCCATGTAATACTATGACACTCCCCATCATCCCATGTCATACTATGACACTCACCATCATCCCATGTCATACTATGACACTCCCCATCATCCCATGTAATACTATGACACTCCCCATCATCCCATGTCATACTATGACACTCCCCATCATCCCATGTCATACTATGACACTCCCCATCATCCCATGTATTACTATGACACTCCCCATCATCCCATGTAATACTATGACACTCCCCATCATCCCATGTCATACTATGACACTCACCATCATCCCATGTCATACTATGACACTCCCCATCATCCCATGTAATACTATGACACTCCCCATCATCCCATGTCATACTATGACACTCCCCATCATCCCATGTCATACTATGACACTCCCCATCATCCCATGTCATACTATGACACTCCCCATCATCCCATGTCATACTATGACACTCCCATCATCCAATGTCATATTATGATTCTCCCCATCATCCCATGTCATACTATGACACTCCCCATCATCCAATGTCATATTATGATTCTCCCCATCATCCCATGTCATACTATGACACTCTCCATCATCCCATGTCATACTATGACACTCCCATCATCCAATGTCATATTATGATTCTCCCCATCATCCCATGTCATACTATGACACTCCCCATCATCCCATGTCATACTATGACACTCCCCATCATCCCATGTCATACTATGACACTCCCCATCATCCCATGTCATTCTATGACACTCCCCATCATCTCATGTCATACTATGACACTCCCCATCATCCCATAACATATTATGACGCTCCCTATCATCCCATGTCATACTATGACACTCCCCATCATCCCATGTCATTATATGACCTCCCCACCATCCTATGTCATACTATGACACTCCCATCATCTCATGTCATACTATGACACTCCCCATCATCCCATGTCATACATGACACTCCCATCATCCAATGTCATATTATGATTCTCCCATCATCCCATGTCATACTATAACACTCTCCCATCATCCCATGTCATACTATGACACTCCCCATCATCACATGTCATACTATGGCACTCCCATCATCCCATGTTATACTATGACACTCCCCATCATCTCATGTCATACTATGACGCTCCCCATCATCACATGTCATACTATGACACTCCCCATCATCCATGTCATACTAAGATGCTCCCGATCATCCAATGTCGTACTATGATACTCCCCATCATTCCATGTCATACTATGACACTCCCCATCATTCCATGTCATACTATGACACTCCCCATCATCCCATGTCATACTATGACATTCTTCATCATACTATGACACTGCCCATCATAACATGTCATACTATGATGCTCCCCATAATCACATGTCATAATATGACGCTACCCATCATCACATGTCATACTATGACACTTCCCATCATCCCATTTCATACTATGACACTCCTCATCATCACATGTCATACTATGACGCTCCACAGCATCACATGTCATACTCTGACACTCCTCATCATCCCATGTCATACTATGACTCTCCCCTTCATCCCATGTCATACTATGACACTCCCCATCACCCCATGTCATACTATGACGCTCCCCATCATCCCTTGTCATACTATGACACTCCCCATCATCCATGTCATACTAAGATGCTCCCCATCACCCCATGTCATACTATGACACTCCCCATCATTCCATGTCATACTATGACACTTCCCATCATCCCATGCCATACTATGACACTCCTCATCATCCCACATCATAACCCACGAAATCGTAATGATACGATTGCAAACAAACCATACCACGGGTGAGGTTCGAACCCGTCGCGTAAGCCACTGGGCGCAGCTAGCTGGAGTTTTGAGACTTCTGACCGCGGATTCGAACCCACCCGTGGTATGGTTTATCCATACATTATCTTCGAATCGAATGTTACCAGAGCTGCGGTAAGATGGGGAGGAAGGAGGAAGGGAAAGATAGAAATACTGGAAAAGGATGGGGTGGTGGAGGAGAGGAGGGAAAGAAAGGTATGTGGCCCAACCACTTAAGTGTAAGTGGTACAAATATACTGCAGACTAGGAGGGAGAGGGATGAAGGACGTCGGTACTTGGCTCCCAAGGAGGGGATGGTGAAGGCGGCGGCAGCATAGTCAGGAAAGGTCAAGAAGGCAGCCACCAGGACGATCTGCACAGTGATTGGTTGGTGGGAGGCTTGTTAAAGTATTGTCCCGGATTGGAGAGAGTTGAACTTCGGTCTTGAGAGATAGCTTAGTGTAAACGGTAAGTCGGTGTTTGTGCCAGGATCCTTAAGGACGCGGATTATTGCTTCCATGGTGGTAGCGTGGGCGGCAGTACAGGTGAACTTTGCAGTCTTGGCCTCGAGGCATTGGACGAGTACCGGGCATCATGTCGTTAGGAAACTGTCGAATGGTGTAGAAAGAGATACCAGACATAAGAGGTGTGGAAGTTCAGCATCAGAGGCAGAGGCAGGCGGGTCGCTGATTGGACCTTGGCAGTGGTGGTGGTGGTGGAGGTGGAAGGCGAGACCGCTGGTGGACCATGTCAGTTGAGGCAGTAGAAGCTGCTGGTGGCAAGGAGGGTGCTGATTGGTTGGTTCCTGAATGAGTGGAGGACGAAGGCACCTCATTGGTTGGAGTTGGAGTGACGTCACTGGTAGGTGATGGTGGTGAACCCGCAGTTGTTGTCGGGATGGTGGTGGTGTTAAACCTTCAGGTGTTGGTGTTGCACATTAACTAAATCTCCAGTGATCTTGAGAATGTCTGCAGAAGGAGGAGAGGCTGGGAAGACAAACTTGGGCATGTTGTTTAGTTCAAATAGCTCGTTCATAACAGTGTTAAAGGAGCCAGGCACTCGCCATGTGAGCATACATCAGACAGTAATGTATTTTTTTTGGAGTCACATGCTGGAGGAGTGACGGTGGTGGTGGTGGTGGTGGTGGTGGGGAGAGTGTCGCCTGTAATTTAGCGATGGCTTCATATGTAGAAGCTGAACAGAAGGTAACTTCTTGTGTTCAGCTTCTTGGTTTCTTCACGACGTGTGGGACATCGAGCAGCAAGAGATGATTCATTCTTGCAATGTAAACAATTAGGTGGAGTAGTGGCGGTGCAGGTCTTGTAGTCGTGGCCCTCAGTCCCACAGGTAGAGCAAAACTTAGTATCCTTAATGGGGCAGTCTGTTGTAGTATGTAGATTCGAGTAACAACTCCAACATTGTGCTGAGTGGACCATGTCAGTTGAGGCAGTAGAAGCTGCTGGTGGCAAGGAGGGTGCTGATTGGTTGGTTCCTGAATGAGTGGAGGCAACGAAGGCACCTCATTGGTTGGAGTTGGAGGACGTCACTGGTAGGTGATGGTGGTGAACCTGCAGTTGTTGTCGTGGATGGTGGTGGTGTTAAACCTTCAGGTGTTGGTGTTGGACATTAACTAAATCTCCAGTGATCTTGAGAATGTCTGCAGAAAGGAGAGGCTGGGAAGACAAACTTGGGCATGTTGTTTAGTTCAAATAGCTCGTTCATAACAGTGTTAAAGGAGCCAGGCATCGCCATGTGAGCATACATCAGACGTAATGTATTTTTTGTGGAGTCACATGCTGGAGGATGACGTGGTGGTGGTGGTGGTGGTGGTGGGGAGAGGTCGGCCTGTAATTTATGATGGCTTCATATGTAGAAGCTGAACAGAAGGTAACTTCTTGTGTTCAGCTTCTTGGGTCTTCTTCACGACGTGGGGGACATCGAGCAGCAAGAGTATGATGGTCATTCTTGCAATGTAAACAATTAGGTGGAGTAGTGGCGGTGCAGGTCTTGTGTCGTGGCCCTCAGTCCCACAGGTAGAGCAAAACTTAGTATCCTTAATGGGGCAGTCTGTTGTAGTATGTAGATACGAGTAACAACTCCAACATTGTGCTACATGATGATAACGTTCAATGTGTTGGGAGTTGATAGAATAGTAGTAAATGGCCAGACAGTCAGCCAGAGCTTGTGCAGCTATAGTTACACTCGTGAAAGTAATCTTTAACATGGACGACGCTGTAGGTATCTTGGAGATTTGGTCAACCTTGCCCAATGATTTTGATCTTCAATAGAAGTCTTCAGGTCGTCGAGAGGTTGAGAAGTGATTAGTTTATCAAGCCTTATTAAAAAGACAAATCGTTTGGCATGATTTGCTGGAGATGACATAACGAAAGCCACGGTCTGAGAGAGTAGTCATAGCAAATGAGGTGAGTAGTTTTTCTGCTTCGACATCGTCGTCGAAACTACAACAAAGGCTTCTTTCAGGGTCAGAATGTGTTGAACTTGACATGAAGGCCATTACCAACGGCAGTGGCAAGTGCAACCTTTGTAGAGTCATTCACCGTCCCACTGGAGGGTTTGATCTTGGCTCTGTTTGGAGAATTCATCTTGATCCAAGGATGAAGCGAAGGAAGTTCCCTCCCCACCAGGGAATACATTATCTCAAGAAGCCAAGACATTACAATGGCATTCTTTCAAATATTACGAACAGACCCTGGGTTTCCTTCAAGAAGGATGTGGACAAGTTTCCCAAGTCATTGTCAGATCAATCAGGCTGTGGTGCTTATGCTGGACTTTGTGCAACTAGCACCAACAAACTAAAAACCCTTAACTAAACAAAGTGAGAGATTAAAGTTTGCCAGAGAAAATCACAAGAATAGGAATAATGAAAGTGGAAAAAAAAAGATAATGTCAAATATGAAAGTAAATTGTGATAAGGGGCAGCCGCATGAAACCCCAAGATAGAGGCTCAAGACCAGTACAACGACACTTACCTGTTGATGGTCGTGGGGTACACACACTATGTTATATGAGATGAACCTAGTTTTTTAAAACCAATGACTGGAAAGAAGGAAGGAAGTGGATAGAGGAGGAATGAGGAAAAACCAAGTGGAAGAGCCAAAAAAAAATTTACCGTGAGACATCATTAAGAGATAGCCAGCAAATGAGGAAGGTGGGTGAAATGGTATAACTAGGGGTTTAATGTCAGGGGCTTAGAAAAGGAGAATGACAGAGTAGCTTAAACATAGGAATTGTGGTAGGTGCGTGAGTTTTAAAAATTTTTTTTAAATTCCTGTTTGCACTTGTGTGGAGTTTAACGACAACTCCTGGACCATCCCCACAATTACGTGATGCATGGGATTTATAACGTGTTGAGTTCTATAGTAACTTTTGAATTCAGATCTCCAACACTAAATGAATCTTAATTCTGACATAGTCTCTGTAGATGCCTTCCGTTGATATTAAATTGTCAAATGAACCAACCGAACTGTTATATATATGCAAATAAATTTTATATATATATATATATATATATATATATATATATATATATATATATATATATATATATATATATATATATTTTATATATATATATATGCAAAAGATCCAATAAACAGGTGATATCAAAATATGCAAGACAACCACTAAAAAATATGAGGAATTCCAAGCGCTTTCGTGACTACTCACATTATCAAGGAAGTCAGCATTTTGGGGAAAATTTTTTTCAAAGTCTTTTTACAAATTTTTAAATACAACGATATTAAAACCCAAAAAAAGGGAAAGGGATATCAATAAGTTTTCATGGTAGGGGGAACCAACATATTTTTTGGGTTTAATAAGGTTGGTTGTCCCCTTTTTATTTAAAAAGTATTCCT
>WNWK01018406.1:0-40031 GCA_009830355.1 Cherax destructor
CACGGAGAAATGTTGTCGGTCCCACCGCTTTTGAGGTATCGAGTTCACATAGCAGCTTCTTCACCTCCTCTCGGTTGTGTGTATTTCATCCAGCACTTGTTGGTATACCTCCCTATTCTGAATTCCTGGAGTCCTTCCTGTCTCATCTGTAAATACTTCTTTAAATCTCATGTTGAGCTCCTCACATACCTCATGGTCGTTTCATGTGAACTCCCTACCTTCCTTCCTCAGCCTGATTACCTGGTCCTTAACTGTTGTTTTCCTCCTGATGTGGCTATACACAGCTTCGGGTCAGACTTGACTTTTGATGCTATATCATTTTCATATTTCGCTGAGCCTCCTTCTTACCTGTGCATATTCGTTTCTGGCTCTTCGGCTAATCTCTTTATTTTCCTGGGTACTTTGTCTTCTGTACTTTTTCCATTCTCTATTACACTTAGTTTTTGCCTCCCTACACCTTTGGGTGAACCAAGGACTCGTTCTGGTCTTCCCATTACTTCTGTTTCCCTTGGGACAAACCTCTCCTCTGCCTCTTTGCATTTGGTTGTCACATATTCCATCATTTCTTTTACTGTTTTTCTCTCTCCCACTGAACGTCTTGTAGGAAGTTCCTCATGCCTGTGTAGTCCCCCTTTTGTAGTTTCGTTTCTTCTTCCTATTCCTGCTCCCTCTCCACTTGTAGCTCAACTATATAATCAAAACACAGAACCAAATGATCACTAGCTCCAAGGGGCCTTTCATACGTGATATCCTCGATGTCCGAACTACTCAAGGTGAATACTAGGTCGAGTCTTGCTGGATCATCCCCACCTCTCTCTCTGGTGTGTGTGTGTGTGTGTATGTGTGTGTGTGTGTGTGTGTGTGTGTGTGTGTGTTCGTGTGCTGTGGAGCAATTCTGAGCTGAGACCAAAAAATCGTAAAAATATGAAAAATTAGTTAATCTTACCGAAAAATAGAGAAAACATCTTGCAACCTTTTGGTGTGCGTCTCGTTTCTGTACGATAATTACATAAAAAGTTATCGTAATTATAACTAACAAGGTAACTACGTCATCAGCGCGACTCACGTCATAACAGTAACACGTGTACCATCATAACAGTAGCACACATGTATCTTTTCGTATTTTTTTTGGTGTATTTTTGAGCCAGATCTTCTAAATAGTAACTGGCAACCATCAGAGTAGCTGTAAGAAGGAGCTGCTAACACTATAGGTAGTCAGTGCCGACTACAAGTCAGAGGAGAGTAGTGGTGTACTGCTTCGTCTGACAGCTGTCTAGCCTTGGGACGTCACTTTTCGCCTTTCATTGTCTACATTTTATGTACCCGATACCTAGAAAGAGGAAACAGTTTGCCAAGAACATTAGCAAGAAGAAGAGAAAGCGTTTAGAAACAATGCAAAAGGCTATAAAAACAGAGAAGGATGCAGCTGGTGCGGGTGACGCCACTCAGGTACCACCATCACACTCCTCTCAAGACGAATTGTTGTTCACTGCTGCTGAACTATTGGATACTTCAGGAATAATGTCTATACAACCAGTTCTACTCTCAATAAACGTATAAAGGCACTATGAGTATTTTTACCCACTATATACTAACGTCCTGAAAGTGCATTTGTTTGTATTTCTGGCGGTTCTTCATTAATTATGAACCGATCATTCTGAATTTTACAAGTTATTCAGGGGACCTTGTTTGACTTTTTGATGGAGCACTCTTGGGTAATAATCCCTTCCATTTTGCATACCATGGGTGTAAAATGCAAAAAAAAAAAAAATTATAGTCTCGGCAATATTATTGTTTTTGGGTACCATAAAACATGTTATTACATTATTTGCATCCACCAGAAAGTCAATTTGGCAATGCTTTATCATTTATAATTATCAACAATGATTTCGAGATTGACAATATTGAACACTTGCAATAAATGTTGCCATGTCCAACTTTTCACACTTTTATTTTTTATAACTATTTATTGGACGATCTTGATGCAACTTTTACCACCCAGCGTGGAGAGACATCCCTCCCATACTGCAGTAAACACACAGTATGGGAGAGACATCCCTCCCATACTGCAGTAAACACAGCGTGGGAGAGACATCCCTCCCATACTGAAGTAAACACACAGCGTGGGAGAGACATCCCTCCCATACTGCAGTAAACACAGCGTGGAGAGACATCCCTCCCATACTGCAGTAAACACCCAGCGTGGGAGAACATCCCTCCCATACTGCAGTAAACACCAGCGTGGGAGGACATCCCTCCCATACTGCAGTAAACACAGCGTGGAGACATCCCTCCCATCTGCAGTAAACACCCAGCGTGGGAGAGACATCCCTCCCATACTGCAGTAAACACCCAGCGTGGGAGACATCCCTCCCATACTGCAGTAAACACAGCGTGGGAGACATCCCTCCATACTGCAGTAAACACACAGCGTGGAGAGACATCCCTCCCATACGCAGTAAACACAGCGTGGAGAGACATCCCTCCCATACTGCAGTAAACACCACGTGGAGAGACATCCCTCCCATACTGCATAACACAGCGTGGAGGCATCCTCCATACTGCAGTAAACACAGCGTGGAGAGACATCCCTCCCATACTGCAGTAACACCAGCGTGGGGAGACATCCCTCCCATACTGCAGTAAACACCCGCGTGGGAGACATCCCTCCCATACTGCAGTAAACAACAGCGTGGGAGAGACATCCCTCCATACTGCAGTAAACACACAGCGTGGGAGGACATCCCTCCATACTGCAGTAAACACCCGCGTGGAGAGCATCCCTCCCATACTGCAGTAAACACAGCGTGGAGAGACATCCCTCCCATTGCATAACACAGCGTGGGAGACATCTCCCATACTGCAGTAAAACACAGCGTGGGAGACATCCTCCATACTGAGTAAACACCAGCGTGGGAGAGACATCCCTCCCATACTGCAGTAAACACAGCGTGGGAGACATCCCTCCCATACTGCAGTAAACACAGCGTGGGAGACATCCCTCCATGCAGTAAACACCCGCGTGGAGACATCCCTCCCATACTGCAGTAAACACCAGCGTGGGAGAGCATCCCTCCCATGCAGTAAACACAGCGTGGAGAGACATCCTCCATACTGCAGTAACACACAGCGTGGGAGGCATCCCTCCCATACTGCAGAATACACACAGCGTGGGAGGACATCCCTCCCATACTGCAGTAAACACCAGCGTGGAGCATCCTCCATACTGCAGTAAACACCAGCGTGGAGAGACATCCTCCCATACTGCAGTAACCAGCGTGGAGAGACATCCCTCCATCTGAAACACAGCGTGGGAGGACATCCCTCCATACTGCAGTAAACACGCTGGGAGAGACATCCCTCCATACTGCAGTAACCAGCTGGGAGACATCCTCCATACCATAAACACAGCGTGGAGACATCCTCCACTGCAGTAACAGCGTGGGACATCCTCCCTACTGCAGTAAACACAGCGTGGAACATCCCTCCACAAACCACGGGAACATCCTCCCATCTGCAGTAAACACAGCGTGGGAGACATCCCCCATGCGTAAACACAGCGTGGAGGCATCCCTCCCATACTGCGTAAACACAGCGGGAGAACATCCTCCATGCAGTAAACACAGCGTGGAGACATCCTCCCATACTGCAGTAAACACACAGCGTGGAGAGACATCCCTCCCATACTGCATAAACACAGCGTGGAGAGACATCCCTCCCATACTGCAGTAAACACCAGCGTGGGAGAGACATCCCTCCCATACGCAGTAAACACAGCGTGGGAGACATCCCTCCCATACTGCAGTAAACACCCAGCGTGGGAGAGACATCCTCCCATACTGCAGTAAACACCAGCGGGAGAGACATCCTCCATACTGCAGTAAACACAGCGTGGGAGACATCCCTCCCATACTGCAGTAAACACACAGCGTGGAGAGACATCCTCCCATACTGCAGTAAACACAGCGTGGAGAGACATCCCTCCCATACTGCAGTAAACACAGCATGGGAGAGACATCCTCCCATACTGCAATAGACACAGCGTGGGAGACATCCTCCCATACTGCAGTAAACACACGCGTGGAGAGACATCCTCCCATACTGCAGTAAACACCAGCGTGGAGAGCATCCCTCCCATACTGCAGTAAACACAGCGTGGGAGAGACATCCCTCCCATACTCAGTAAACACACAGCGTGGAGAGACATCCCTCCCATACTGCAGTAAACACCCAGCGTGGAGAGACATCCCTCCCATACTGCAGTAAACACCAGCGTGGAGAGACATCCCTCCCATACTGCAGTAAACACAGCGTGGGAGAGACATCCCTCCCATACTGCAGTAAACACACAGCGTGGGAGAGACATCCCTCCCATACTGCAAAACACACAGCGTGGGAGAGACATCCCTCCCTACTGCAGTAAACACCCAGCGTGGAGAGACATCCCTCCCATACTGCAGTAAACACCCAGCGTGGGAGAGCATCCCTCCCATACTGCAGTAAACACAGCGTGGGAGAGACATCCCTCCCATACTGCAGTAAACACCCAGCGGGGGAGGCATCCTCCCATACTGCAGTAAACACCAGCGTGGAGAGAGACATCCTCCCATACTGCAGTAAACACAGCGTGGGAGACATCCCTCCCATACTGCAGTAAACACACAGCGTGGGAGAGCATCCCTCCCATACTGCAGTAAACACAGCGTGGAGAGACATCCCTCCCATACTGCAGTAAACACACAGCGTGGGAGAGACATCCCTCCCATACTGCAATAGACACAGCGTGGGAGAACATCTCTCCCATACTGCAGTAAACACACAGCGTGGGAGACATCCCTCCCATACTGCAGTAAACACACAGCGTGGAGAGACATCCCTCCCATACTGCAGTAAACACAGCGTGGGAGACATCCCTCCCATACTGCAGTAAACACACAGCGTTGGAGAGACATCCCTCCCATACTGCAGTAAACACCCAGCGTGGGAGAGACATCCCTCCCATACTGCAGTAAACACACAGCGTGGGAGAGACATCCCTCCCATACTGCAGTAAACACACAGCGAGGGAAAGACATCCCTCCCATACTGCAGTAAACACCGCGTGGGAGAGACATCCCTCCCATACTGCAGTAAACACACCACAACATCTTTACCATCAGTGGGAGTTCTATTCCCTCCAGCTGGAAGGAACATCACAAAATCAATAATTTCGTCATATAACTGAATGGCTGCCACATCATTATCATAATTTGCAAAGTCTGATCATTCCTTTTTTTTTTCTCTCTTGTTCATCTTCAATTATTACTGCAAATCGGTCACTGAGTCCTTGAAGATGGACACTGAGTCCTTGAAGATGGACACTGAGTCCTTGAAGATGGACACTGAGTCCTTGAAGATGGACACTGAGTCCTTGAAGATGGACACTGAGTCCTTGAAGATGGACACTGAGTCCTTGAAGATGGACACTGCGGTCAGTCCACTGACTGTCCAGGCATTATTATCGTCCACTGTGTGGGCGAAACGTTGTCAATAAAGGATCACACTATACTGCTTATGTGTTTATTTTTCCAACCACTCAGGCAGTAACCACTCTGGCAGTAACCACTCTGGCAGTAACCACTCTGGCAGTAACTACTCTGGCAGTAACCACTCTGGCAGTAACTACTCTGGCAGTAACCACTCTGGCAGTAACCACTCTGTCAGTAACCACTCTGGCAGTAACCACTCTGGCAGAACCATTCTGGTAGTTACCACTCTGGCAGTAACCACTCTGGTAGTAACCACTCTAGCAGTAACCACTCTGGCAGTAACCACTCTGGCAGTAACCACTCTGGCAGTAACCACTCTGGCAGAACCACTCTGGTAGTTACCACTCTAGCAGTAACCACTCTGGTAGTAACCACTCTAGCAGTAACCACTCTGGCAGTAACCACTCTGGCAGTAACCACTGGCAGTAGCCACTCTGGCAGTCACCACTCTGGCAGTCATCACTCTGGCAGTAACCACTCTGGCAGTAACCACTCTGGCGTAACCACTCTGGCAGTAACCACTCTGGCAGTAACCACTCGGCAGCCACCACTGTGCAGTCACCACTGGCAGATCACCCACTGGCAGTCACCACTCGTGCAGTTACCACTGGCAGTCACCACTCTGGCAGCTACCACTCTGATAAAGCCCACTGTGTGGGCGAAACGTTGTCAATAAAGGATCACATTATACTGCTTATGTGTTTATATTTCCATTGTGTCGGTATTTTATACCATTTATTTCCAGCGAATGCCATGTTTGGAGCATTTACTGAAACACTCACAAGGGATGTTATAGACGGGGAGATAAAGATAGAAAACTATAACATGCATAGATGTGAGAGAATTAATGGGTCATAGGGAGGAGGACTCTATGTAAAATATACTTTCTGCTGCACAAAAATACAGTAGAAATTCTAGGCATTATAATTGAAAATAGTAATTTGTTAATTATCCTAGTATATAAACCACCTTCAACAACTGCTGAGGAATTCACAGATCAGTTAAGGAAAATAGATAATAAGTGTTACGCAGAAAGTGGGAGGTCCTGGGCCTAAGGGCCTTGTCTAAGGGCCTAGTCTAAGGGCAAAGTAAAAGTTACACAAATCTCATGTAAAATTAGGCCCTCCAGGGATATCCTAGTCAAAACAGAAAGCGCTAAACCAGCATTTATTAATTCAATAGGTTTGTTATTAGAGGGTTCAGGCAAAATTCCTAGTTAGGAAAATATACATTTATTAGTATTAACAATATAGACACATACCGGAAAAACACTCCCACATTTCTCTTGGCCTAAACACCCAAATAAGGGTGCATAAGGAACCGGCGGGCTGGAGAGCTAGAGCAACACAAAGACCTTCTATTTTTCATGAAGGTCTGATGTCAGCAACTATAGGCCTGTTAGTATACTCAGTGTAATATCCAAAATTCTAGAGAGGGCGATGTACTGTCAAGTAGTTGTATCTTAATGACAACAACATTCATCATAGTTACCAATCAGGCTTTAGGAGCTCTTACTGACACCCCCCTAATTAATCTGATGGATTACATGAGAACTGAAATGTCGATAAGGAACCTCATAGGTTCCCAACCATTGCTGTCTGGATAGGCTAGAAAATCCCACACCGAATATTATACTACTAATTATACTCCTATTATACTCCTAAAAGAACAGTGTCAGTCGGTGTTCAGCAGCCCACTAAATGACAGCAAGGTTCAGAATGCAAAAACATTTTTCACTGTATCAGAAGACCGAGCAGATCACCTAACTGACATTAGTACAAATCCCATAGATTTCGAAAAAAGAAATGGATAATATGCCCACTCAGCACCTGGACCAGATTCATGGAATGCTCTATTTATGAAGAATAGGTCTGAGTATTCTTTGGAGAAAGAGCTTAGATCTAGGTGAAATACCGGAGGCTTTGCACAAGGGAGGCAGCGGAACACTAGCTAAAAATTATAGACCAGTAGCTACAACTTCTCACATAAAAATATTCGAGAGAGTGATGAGACGGCAGATTACAAATTTCGTGGGCCAGCACAACCGGTATAACCCGAACCAGCATGGCTTTAGAGCTGCTGAACCATTATGACAGAATTACGGAGGCTTTGGAAGACGACCAAAACTCAGATGTGATTTACACAGATTTAGCAAAGGCGTTTGACAAATGCGACCATGGAGTGATAGTGCACAAAATGAGGGCCATGGGAATTACGGAGAAAGTAGGCAGATGGATTCTCGGGTTCCTAACACACAGAACACAGAAAGTAGTAGTAAGCAGAGCAAAATGCAGCATCAAAAAAAGCTCAGTTCCCCAAGGCACTGTCCTGGCACCTCTGTTGTTTCTCATCCTCATAGCAGACATAAATAAAAACACCCGACACAGTTTTGTATCATCATTTGCAGATGACATTAAAATAAGCATGAAAGTCACTAGGGTAGACGACACTGAAAAAATACAGGAATACATAAGCAGGATTTTCCAGTGGACAGTGGAGAATAACATAACGTTCAATGTTGATAAATTCCACCATCTAAGGTATGGAAAGAATGAAGAACTCAAAAGGAACACTGTATACAAAACTCAAGAGGTTCACCAAATAGAACGAAAGGAACATGTAAAAGACTTGGGAATAATTATGTCAGCTGACCTTTCTTTTAAAGAACATAGTAAGACAAAGATCACGACAGCCAGGAGGATGACGGGGTGGGTTATGAGAACTTTCAAAACAAGGGAAATAATGCCAATGGTGACAACCCTCTTCAAATCGCTAGTGCTCCCTCATTATAGAATACTGCTCAGTGCTGACGGCCCCGTTCAGAGCAGGAGAAATATCAGAGCTGGAACAAATACGAGATCGTTTACGGCGCACATTGAGCCAGTAAAACACCTAAATTACTGTGAACGCCTTCAAGTCTTGAACTTGTACTCACTGGAGCGAAAGAGAGAGAGATACATGATAATATATACCTGGAAAGTACACGAGGGCCTGATCCCAAATCTGCACACTGCATAACAACATACTGGAGTGAGAGATATGGGAGGAAGTGTAAAATAAACCCAGTGAGGAGCAGTGGTGCGGTGGGGACAATAAGGAAACACTGTATCAACATCCGGGGTCCCAGACTATTCAACATTTTACCAGAAGATATCAGAAACACGGCTGGAACAAGTGTAGAAGCCTTCAAGAGGAAACTGGACAAGTATCTTCACCAGGTGCCAGATCATCCAGGCTGTGATAGATATGTGGGGCAGCGGGCCTCCAGCAGCAACAGCCTGGTTGACTAGGCAAGCACCAGACGAGCCTGGCCCATGTCCGGGCTCCGAGAGTAGTGAGACTCTCGAAATTCATCAAAGGTATATCAAAGGTATATATAATAAACCAAATTGATCAATTAGGCTGAACTGCTCTAAAAATATTTGTTTCGTATAGTTTCTTCTGTTGCATTGTTCATATATTTATTTAATTTAAAAATGTGTAAAAATAATAAATATGCACTTAAAGTTTCTAAAAATATGGCAGACTGATTTTCCTTAATGTCTTCATAAATTGAACCTTGCTTAAACTCCAATAGCAACTTAAAACCCTAAAACCACTTGTCTTTCCTCATCCCAGTCGAAGACTCACACACACACACATACACCTGCTGCATGCTAAAGTCCCTACCAGTTAAAACCTCCTCACCCTCTATCCAACTCTCTCTGGGACAATCCCTGTCCCTCCTTCCTTCCTCCCTGGATCCGTACATCATATTTGTCTTCCTAGGGATTAGAATTGGGATTAGTTGGGCAGATGCGATCCCACCGCTTTAGCAATCTTCTTGCGAACGATTAGATAAATAATTCTCAACCAGCCACATACTATACACTGGTAAGGTTAGCAGAGGCCGCTAACTCTGAACCAGTTGCAAGTTTTTACGGAGAACGTCACTCACATCTTGTCCCATCAACAATGAATCTGGAAAGATTGTATCACTGCCTGAGAAGGGTTAACCTCAATCTGCTGACTCTGTTAGAATCCCCGCAATCCTTCATAAGTTATAAATCCCCCGCAATCCTTTAAAAGTTATAATCCTTTGTTATGGATTTCTTCTTCTGGTTTCACACTCACGTAGTAACTTCTTGTTTTCATAATTTATCATTGCTCTGCGCTTTTTCCAGGTTCTTTCTCTTCCTCTTCTTCTCTTTTCATTCCTAATTGAACTGCACTATTTCCATCCAACACAAGTTGTCTGTTGTCCCAATGTTACACTCATTCCTACTATTCCCCATTCCTTTTTAATAACCCGGTTTGGTAAGTGCTTTTTACCTCCTGATTTTACTCACGTCAGAATTTCATGAGGAACAAATCATAGTATTGTATGGTAGCTGCCCAGAATAGATGGATTTATAATTTTTTTAGTGTTATAGTTGAAAAAAAAAAGAAGTTTCTCCAGTTCTCTTCATTCACCCTTTCTTACCTGTTCCTTAAATCTTTGACTCAAGAAGTTCCTCGTCGCTTCTTCCAAGAGTTTTCTCCACCAACTTTCCAGTTCCCGTATTCCTACTCCAGTTGAATAAAATTTTCTAGAATCTTAATTGTTCTTTTATATGTCTTTCTTTTGAGTTGCTGTGTTTAGTAAATGGTGAGGCGTAGTCGGCCAGCAATTCGGGACCCAGCCAGCAGGGGCCTACCTAGCCGGGGCCCTGGTATTACCCACATTGTTGGTCCACCAAAAATTAAAAAAAAAATATGTATCGCAAAAAGTGGAGAGTGTAGATAGATTAATGAAAAAACGCCAAGAAAAGATCCTTACAATTTTTTCTAGATAAAATGCCGAAAAAATAGAAATTTACTTTATTGATGACAACTCTATAATAATAAAGCCATGCGTGTCGTAAGAAGCGACTAAAATGCCGGGAGCAAGGGGCTAGTAACCCCTTCTCCTGTATATATTACTAAATGTAAAAGGAGAAACTTTCGTTTTTCCTTTTGGGCCACCCCACTTCGGTGGGAAACGGCCGACGTGTTGAAAAAAAGAATATATATATATATATATATATATATTTTTTTTTTTTTTTTTTTTTCAACAAGTCGGCCGTCTCCCACCGAGGCAGGGTAACCCAAAAGAAGAAAATCCCCAAAAAGAAAATACTTTCATCATCATTCAACACTTTCACCACACTTATACATAATCACTGTCTTTGCAGAGGAGCTCGGATACGACAGTTGAGAAAAGTCCCTCCCAGCTGTCACTATCTCAAACCCCTCCTTTAAAGTGCAGGCATTGTACTTCCCATTTCCAGGACTCAAGTCCAATTAAATCAATTAACTGGTTTCCCTGAATCCCTTCACAAAATGTTACCCTGCTCACACTCCAACAGATCGTCATGTCCCAAAAATTATTCGTCTCAATTCACTCCTATCTAACACGCTCACACATGCTTGCTGGAAGTCCAAGCCCCTCGCCCACAAAACCTCCTTTACCCTTCCTCCAACCTTTTCTAGGACGACCCCTACCCCGCCTTCCTTCCCCTACAGATTTATAGCTCTCCAAGTCATTCTACTTTGATCCATTCTCTCTAAATGACCAAACCACCTCAACAACCCCTCTTCAGCCCTCTGACAAATACTTTTAGTAACTCCACACCTTCTCCTAATTTCCACATTCCGAATTTTCTGCATAATATTTACACCACACATTGCCCTTAGACAGGACATCTCCACTGCCTCCAGCCTCCTCCTCGCTGCAGCATTTGTAACCCATGCTTCACACCCATATAAGAGTGTTGGTACCACTATACTTTCGTACATTCCCTTCTTTGCCTCCATGGATAACGTTCTTTGTCTCCACAGATACCTCAATGCACCACTCACCTTTTTTCCTTCATCAATTCTATGGTTAACCTCATCCTTCATAAACCCATCCGCTGACACGTCAACTCCCAAATATCTGAAAACATTTACTTCTTCCATAATCCCTCTCTCCAATGTGATATCCAATTTTTCTTTATTTAAATCGTTTGATACCCTCATCACCTTACTCTTATCTATGTTCACTTTTAACTTTCTACCTTTACACACTCTCCCAAACTCGTCCACTAACCTTTGCAACTTTTCTTTAGAATCTCCATAAGCACAGTATCATCAGCAAAAAGTAACTGTGTCAACTCCCATTTTGCATTTAATTCCCCATAATTTAATCCCACCCCTCTCCCCAACACCCTAGCATTTACTTCTTTTACAACCCCATCTATAAATATATTAAACAACCATGGTGACATTACACATCCCTGTCTAAGACCTACTTTTACCGGGAAGTAATCTCCCTCTCTCTACACACCCTAACCTGAGCCTCACTATCCTCATAAAAACTCTTTACAGCCTTCAGTAACTTACTACCTATTCCATACACTTGCAACATTTGCCACATTGCTCCCCTATCCACTCTATCATATGCCTTTTCTAAATCCATAAATGCAATAAAAACTTCTCTACCTTTATCTAAATACTGTTCACATATATGCTTCACTGTAAACACTTGATCTACACATCCCCTACCCACTCTAAAGCCTCCTTGCTCATCTGCAATCCTACTCTCTGTCTTACCTCTAATTCTTTCAATAATAACCCTGCCATACACTTTACCTGGTATACTCAGTAAACTTATTCCCATATAATTTTTACACTCTCTTTTTATCCCCTTCCCTTTATATATAGGAACTATACATGCTCTCTGCCAATCCCTAGGTACCTTCCCCTTTTTATACATTTATTAAACAAAAATACCAACCACTCCAGCACTATATCCCCCTGCTTTTAACATTTCTGTCATGATTCCGTCAATTCCAGCTGCTTTACCCCCTTTCATTCTACGTAATGCCTCACGCACCTCCCCCACACTCACATCCTGCTCTTCTTCACTCCTAAACGATGTTGTACTCCTGGCCAGTACATGAAATTACCGCCTCCCTTTTTCATCGACATTTAAAAGTTCCTCAAAATATTCCGCCATCTACCCAATACCTCCAGCTCCCCATCTACTAACTCCCCTACTCTGTTTTTAACTGACAAATCCATTCGTTCCCTAGGCTTTCTTACCTTGTTTATCCACTCCAAATTTTTCTTGTTTTCAGCAAAATTTCTTGACAGAGCCTCTCTTCTTTCATCCGCTCTTCTTTGCACTCTCTCACCACTCTCTTCACCTTTCTTTTACTCTCCATATATTCTGCTCTTCTATTAACACTTCTGTTTTGTAAAAACCTCTCATAAGCTACCTTTTCTCTTTTATCACACCCTTTACTTCTTCATTCCACCACTCACTCCTCTTTCCTCCTGCACCCACCCTCCTATAGCCACAAACTTCTGCCCCACATTCTAATACTGCATTTTTAAAACTATCCCAACTCTCTTCAACCCCCACTACTCCTACTTGCACTAGCCCACCTTTCTGCCAATAGTTGCTTATATCTCACCCTAACTTCCTCCTCCCTTAGTTTATACACTTTTACCTCTCTTTTATTTATATATATATATATATATATATATATATATATATATATATATATATATATATATATATATATATATATATATATATATATTAATGAGTGCTTTATTAATAGACATAATAAATTGACAGAAAACACAAACATGAACATGAATACACTGGTACACTATATCAAAGATTATGAATCTCTTCCAGCTCCTCCGAAGCCGGACGCGAGCCCAGTACGCAGCATGCATTTCCCCTCTGGATGGCCACGCTGAGGCGCTGGAACATGAAAGTGGCTGCCCTTGGGTCCCTGGTGGTGTCGATAAGTATGGAACCCAGTTCTTTAAGGAAACGTGTTGCATTTTTTCCCCATGATCCCAAGGTCTCTGATCCCACTGGGACAAATTGATACTGTTGGTTTATGTCCCTGTACTTGCCGATCTTGTACTCCTCCCTGTGGTCAGCAGCTCCTCCCTGTCGCCCGACACTGTGATGGATATAGGTGTCAGCCAGTGTCGACACACAGGTATAGTCCCATGCTAAGAGCTTGCCATTCTTCCAAGGATAGATGGTGAGCCCGTCGGGGCGGTTTGCGGGGTTGTGGGCATTGTTGGCTGCTAGTGATCGGGGCTCTCTCTCGGCTGGGCATCCAGCTGTAGCAAGGGTTCTCTTTATGATGTCGTTGACTTCATTGTGTCTTGCATGCCAGCTCTTAGTTTTGGAACAGTTAAGACCATGTAGACCATATTGGTCGGCTTGCGCATTACCGCAAATACACGTATATTCCGTGTGAATTGGGGCAGCAAGGCGCAGAACCACTGCAATACGAAGGGTCTTAGGGTCGAGGCGTGTTCCCATGGCCGAAATGGGAACTGTTTGGAGGACGTCCCCAGAGTGATGTGCACTCACAGCAAGGAGACGGGCAGTCTCCCTGTCTGATGTTACAGCCCTAAGCATGTTGGTAAGTATCTTTTCAGTGATGGGGCCGTCCCAGCTTGACTGTTTGTAGGCCAGTTCTTCACTAGGTTTTGGTGTTGGAGCAGCAAGATACACTGCGACTAGCCGAGGAGTCGAACACATATATAAACATTTGTTAAAATAATTAAGGTGCTAAATCAGGTGCTAAAGTGTTTTAGATTATTTTTAGCTGTAAATTGACTACCATAGTTCATTTATTCTTTTATGTAAACATATCTAACTTACTAATTCATGTACCAAGAACTCCTTTTACATTGTTCTATTCTTAAGTCTAATTACATTGTTCTATTCCTAAGTCTAATTATAGAATCACACTTAATCTTAGGATTCCAAACATTGATCCTGATATCAACCTCTTATTAAATGACTTACACGAACCTAACAACAACTGTAATTATTACACAGCAGAACAAGCAAAAACACTACACAAAGCCAACAATAACATAACTATCTTTAACTACAATGTCAGATGTTTAAGAAAACATTTTGACTACCTCACTGCATTATTAAACTCACTGCAGGCCAATATGTCCATCATTGCTCTCACAGAAGCCTGGCTAAAGCCTGGTTACACAGCCATGCACAATTGTAGGCCAGACCAACAAGGGGGTGGCACAGCTATATTCTACTCAGACCAGCTTGAATGTGTCAACAATACTTGCACACGAGATGAACATGGAAATATATAATAATCCAAATACCTACAAAAACCTCTCACAGTGATAAACATCTACAGAGTACCACAGTCAATTATTAGCCAATTTAGTGAAAAATTAGGAAGTATGATTACTGATGCACACATGAACAAAGACCACTTAATCCTCACAGGAGACTTCAATATAAATCTCCTACAATATCAGGACCCACAAGTAACTGAATTCCCAAACATTATGCGCAACTGCTTGCTGCTACCAACAGTAACAAAACCTACAAGAATCTCTGAGAATTGTGCCTCCCTATTAGACCACATTTGGACTAACACCATATCCCCTCTAAAATCAGGCATAATCACATATAATACCACAAACCGCTACCCTACCTTTCTCATAACCAACCTCGGTAAATTACCCATAGAGATTATTAAACTTACCTTCAGACTACATAATGAGTTATTAATAACTTCATAACAGCTATGACAAACATAGACTGGCAAACAGAGATAGGCATCTATACAGATACTGAAATATGTATTAATAATTTTCTTAGAAAGACCCAATACCTCTATAATATGCATTGCCCTAAAAAACTAAACAGATCACAGCTAAGAGACTAAACAATCCCTGGTTAACACCCAGCATTTTCAAATCTATTAATATAAAACACCTATATGAAAAACAGTACAGAATAGGTCAAATAACAAGAGACCAAACAAAACGTTACTCATCAAACCTAACCAGCCTGATAAGAAGGTCAAAAAAATTGTACTATGAGAACAGATTACATAACTTAAAAGGTGATATAAAAAAGACCTGGAAAACCCTATCTGAAATTCTAGGAACTAAAAAGATATCCAGTAACAAAACAATCAAACTAACAAAACCAGATGAACCCCTACTCCAACCGACTGAAACAGCAAACAGACTCAATGATTTCTTCTCCACGATAGGAATAAAGCTGGCAGCAAAATCCCAAGTTCAAACACTCCACCTAACGACTACGTCACTGGCACCTACCCTAAAACACTGAACTTATGTTAAAAATAAATTGTCTACTATAATTTTTACCATTTAGTCTATTGTTAATTAATTTTAAGAATGCCCACAATGCTCTGCATATTAGGGGCTTTTGGCATGTACACCCCATTTATGTCAATAACTATGTACATCTTTGTATCATGTCACAATAAAATTATTATTATTACATGTCGTTTTGGCCTACCTCATCATGAGCGAAAATCACACATGATGCTGTAACGCATGGGACTATGCAATCCTACAAGAATGACGCACCTAGCTCTGCTGGGTGCGTCATTCTTGTAGGATTGCGTGGTTATTGATATATATATATATATATATATATATATATATATATATATATATATATATATATATATATATATATATATATATATATAAGGCCCCTACCTAACAATGGTTGTTAGGTAGTTACCTTACCGGCCGCAGTCAAGGGGTTACGTCATCAGACCTGATGTTTGACTGCCGGGCCGGCTTGACTGACAGTGTCATCGAGACTCTCCCCTATTCAACACTGGAGAGTCCACCAGCTCACTGATATACTACTGGAGTTCGTCAGTCAGACCTGCAAGAGAGTTGCAGTGTGGTGCTGGTGACAAGCTTCCTGACATACTACTGGAGTTCGCCAGTCAGACCTGCGTGAGAGTTGCAGACTCATGCAGTGTGGTGCTGGTGATAGCCTACAACAAGGAGAGCGGCAAGGTCACCAGAATCTACTATGTACCTGCGACGATGTACCTGCGACGATGTACCTGCGACGATGTACCTGCGACGATGTACCTGCGACGATGTACCTGCGACGATGTACCTGCGACGATGTACCTGCGACGATGTACCTGCGACGATGTACCTGCGACGATGTACCTGCGACGATGTACCTGCGACGATGTACCTGAGATTGTTTACCCGGAGATTGTTAACCGGAGTGTCAGGGTTTTAGTGATGTATCCAGAGAGTTTGTGACGGTGGCACGACACAGGTTGAGTCGTGTATATGGGGTGTCATAACGCGGTGTAAAGGCTTTATGAGAGAGTTCATGATACAGGGGGCGTGCCATGTGGCACAGAGAAGGTGTCGTGTGACACAGCGATTGAGTCTTTATGGTACGGGTGTCGTGGAACCCCGTAGGTGCCATAAGACAGAGACAAGGGTGTTTGAGGACACGGTGGAGAAGGAGTATCATGACAAGGTGTGGTAGTGTCCTGCGTGACACTGGCAGCGACTTGACACTACACCGAATACTTGATTTTACTTGTGACTTTTATCTTGTACTGTGATTTTGTGTAAATATGTTTTTACACAGATTATTAGATTATATGTTTTTATTCAGATTATATGCTTTTATATTAATAATATATATTTAATATAATAAAAATCTAAAAAGGAGATTTTACTTAGTATCCCAAACAGTCGTTTAATTACAAATGCTTCTTTATTTGTAATAATATATATATATATATATATATATATATATATATATATATATATATATATATATATATATATATATATATATATATATATATTGGTAGACGGAACTACCGTCCTACCAAGTGAGTGTAAAATGAAGCCTGTATTTGTTTTACATGTTGGTAGGATTGCTGGTGTCTTTTTTTTTTGTCTCATAAACATGCCACTTCTACTTACTCTTAGGTCACACTACACATACATGTACACGTTTATGTATACACACTCATCTGAGTTTTTTCTTTGATTTTTATCTTAATAGTTCTTGTTCTTATTACTTTTCCTTTCATATCCATTGGGAAGTGGAAAAGGAATCTTTCCTCCGGAAGCCATGCGTGTTGTAAAAGTCAACTAAAATGCCGGGAACAATGGGCTATTAACCCCTTTTCCCGTATAGATTCCTAAAAAAAAAGAGAAGAAAACCGCCAAAGTGGGATGTTTGAATGTGCGTGGATGTTGTGCGAATGATGAGAAAGAGATGATTGTGGATGTTATGAATGAAAAGAAGCTGGATGTCCTGGCCTTAAGTGAAACAAAGCTGAAGGGGTAGGAGAGTTTCAGTGGGGAGAAATAAATGGAATTAGGTTAGGGGTTTAAAACAGAGTTAGAGCTAAAGAAGGAGCAGCAATAATGTTGAAGGATAAGTTATGTCAGATAAGAGGGAATATAAATGTATCAATTCAAAGATTATGTGGTGTAAAATAAGGGTTGGATGTGAGAAGTGTAGAGGAGAGAGATAGATTTTGGGAAATGTTGAAAGAGTACTTGTGGTTGGGGATCTCAATGCTAAAGTGGGTAAAAATGTTGTGGAGGGAGTAGTAGGTAAATTTGGGGTGCCAGGAGTAAATGTAAATGGTGAACCTTTAACTGAGCTATGTGTAGAAAGAGATTTCGTAATAAGTAATACATATTTTATGAAAAAGAGGAGAAATAAGTATACAAGGTATGATATAGCACGTAATGAAAGTAGCTTGTTAGATTATGTATTAGTGGATAAAAGGTTGATGTATAGGCTTCAGGATGTACATGTTTATATAGGGGCAACGGATATATCGGATCATTATTTAGTTGTAGCTACAGTTAGAGTAAGAGGTAGATGGAACATAAGGAAAATGGCAACAGCAAGGAACAGAGGTGAATGTATATGACTCACGAAATCGTAATGACACGATTGCAAACAAACCATACCACGGGCGGGGTTCGAACCCCACTCGTGGTATGGTTTGTGAATGTGGGCGAGTGCAAGTATGAGTAGTGGGGAAGGTTGAAGAGGGATGGGATAGTTTTAAAAATGCAGTATTAGAATGTGGGGCAGAAGTTTGTGGCTATAGGAGGGTGGGTGCAGAAGGAAAGCGTGATTGGTGGAATGATGAAGTAAAGGGTGTGATAAAAGAGAAAAAGGTAGCTTATGAGAGGTTTTTACAAAACAGAAGTGTTGTAAGAAGAGTGAGAAGAGAGTGGTGAGAGAGTGCAAAAGAAGAGCAGATGAAAGAGTGGATGAGGCACTGTCAAGAAATTTTGCTGAAAATAAGAAAAAGATTTGGCGTGAGATAAACAAGTTAAGAAAGCCTAGGGAACGAATGGATTTGTCAGTTAAAAACAGAGTAGGGAAGTTAGTAGATGGGGAGCTGGAGGTATTGGGTAGATGGCGGAAATATTTTGAGGAACTTTTAAATGTTGATGAAGAAAGGGAGGCGGTAATTTCATGCACTGGTCAGGGAGGTATAACATCTTTTAGGAGTGAGGAAGAGCAGGATGTGAGTGTGGGGGAGGTGCGTGAGGCATTACGTAGAATGAAAGGGGGTAAAGCAGCAGGAACTGATGGGATCAGGACAGAAATGTTAAAGCTGGGGGAGATATTGTGTTGGACTGGTTGGTATTTTTGTTTAATAAATGTATGAAAGAGGGAAAGGTACCTAAGAATTGGCAGAGAGCGTGTATAGTTTATTTATATAAAGGGAAGGGTGACAAAAGAGATTGTAAAAATTATAGGGGAATAAGTTTACTGAGTATGCCAGGTAAAGTGTACGGCAGGGTTATTATTGAAAGAATTAGAGGTAAGACAGAGGGTAGGAGCGCAGATGAGCAAGGTTTCAGAGTGGGTAGGGGATGTGTAGATCAAGTGTTTACATTGAAGCATAATATATGTGAACAGTATTTAGATAAAGGTAGGGAAGTTTTCATTGCATTTATAGATTTAGAAAAAGCATATGATAGAGTTCTCAGGTAGCTGGAGTTACTATCACTTAAGAATTGTCATTTTAGGATATCGTATCCCATGATAGTGGTAGTAGCGGTGGAGCTAAAAACAAGTCTACGGTAGTTACTCGTAACATTTCAGTTACAGACATAATTAGCTGTACTTATAATCCTGCAATGTACATTTATTATTTTTTAGTAAAATAAAGGCTAATACTTCAATGTGGCTGAAGTAAATAAAATGTCTGTTTCTTTTTAAGAATTGTTGTCTGCAGCATAATATGTATATTAGGATAGATATATTAATGTATTTGAAATTTTTTACTTATATACATATTATGCTTTACATAGTAAAAACTGGAAGAGATAACCGTATTTAAAATATTTACGTATAATTCATGAAACTTTTAAAAATGTTTAAGATTATCTTAATTACAATAATTATTATTAATATATATATATATATATATATATATATATATATATATATATATATATATATATATATATATATATATATATATATATATATATATATCCATGGGGAAGTGGAACAGAATTCTTCCTCCGTAAGCCATGCGTGTCGTAAGAGTCGACTAAAATGCCGGGAGCAAGGGGCTAGTAACCCCTTCTCCTGTATATATTACTAAAGTTAAAAGAGAAACTTTTGTTTTTCTCTTTGGGCCACCCCAAAGAAGAAAGATATATATATATATATATATATATATATATATATATATATATATATATATATATATATATATATATTTTATATATATATATATATATATATATAAATATATATATATATATATATATATATAAATATATATATATATATATATATATATATATATATATATATATATATATATATATATATATATATATATATATAATTAAGTCACTTCTAAAAATTTCTATTATGCTTTTAAAGATATATTTTCTAAATATATGTTAATGTAAAAATATTTTAGATAAGTTTACAATAATTTAATAATAAACTTACACAATAAAATATTTTTTTTTGGTTAGGTCCAGAATGATTTTTGCGAAATTAATGCATACACAAAATCTTTTGGTTTATATAAATTGGATTCATTTATAATTAATAAAGTTTGGGAAGAATTTAATGATACATTAGATAAATCTTAATTCTTGGGTAGAGTTTCAGGTACGCTTCACAGAGTCGGGTGCCGTCACGCTAATGTGAGGTGCGGTCTTTGTTATGATGTGATTGTGAGGTGTAGTCTTGCCCCTTTATAAGCCTTCTTGTTGATGTTTTATGCTTTATATTTCCTTGATAATGTGAGTAGTCACGAAAGCGCTCGGAATTTCTCGATTTTGTCACCCAATCCTACAAAGATGGCGCAGCCAACAGAGCTATCTGTTTTACCCCCATCCGAGGACATACGGTGTTGTGGGAGCTTCTAGGCTAATTTTCATTCTTATCCCTGTTTGGTGTACTAGTCCACGAGCAGCCTATATATATTATTGTAACCACGAACGAGTGGTATTGATCAATAACAACACTGCACTAGCCAAGGACTCGAACCCATGTTGTACTGGCCCGCTTCATGGTGAGCCAGAACCATATGACGCAGGGATGTGGTAGATTGCGATTTGATCAAGACCACTGTAAGAGTAACGTTGTCAATAAAAGATTGCATTATAGTGCATGTATTTCTTTGTAAGAATATAAAAATGGAGGATCACTGCAGCAGGCCTACTGGTTAATGAATATTTTAACATTATTTATACCACCTCTATTTTAATAGTTAACACAAATTAACAATACATTATAATATAATTCACTTTTTTATTAGTTAAAAAATGATATAATTGTTGATATATTAAGCAAAGTAGACACTTATAACTGTGAACCTTACAAACTTTTATCAAAATCTTTGAACCGCAAAAACCGTTTTAAAGAATAATGTTTGACCTTAGTGAGCTATTATAGAGTGTCAGCTTTCAATACCACAAGTTGTATTCAAAAGAGATCCATGAATATTAGACACTATAATTAAAAATGAAGCTTGAACTTCATAAGATATTACCCACAGTGAACTTTACGACTTAGAAGCCCAAAATTGTGACTGTGAACCTTGAACACGAAAAACTATTACCAACAAGTAATATATCAGTCAACTGTAGACTCAATGGAATGACTGATTGCTGGTATCAGTCAGTATGGTGTGGTATAAAGGTGAAGTACTGGGGTTTCATTTAAATAGTGTTTATATAACCTCTCAACTGAATTTCCAATTTAATATTCAGTTAATTCATAGATATCCTCCTCAAGGGTTTAATATCTTGAGATGTACCACTGCGGTTTAATTTAAAGTATTTATCTCCTGTGGATATATCATTAGGTATCTTCCTGGGGTTATTAACAAGGGATATTTTCTCCAAAGGTTATTATCAAGGATATCTTATTCCTGGGGTTATTATAAGGATATTTATCTCCAGGGTTTTATTAGTATGGGATATCTTTTCTCCTGGGGTTATTATTAAGGATATCTTTCTCCTGGGGTTATTATCAAGGATATTTATCTCCTGGGGTTATTATTAAGGGATATCTTTCTCCTGGGGTTATTATCAAGGTATATCTTTCTCCTGGGGGTTAAATATCATAAGATATCCTTAACCTCAGTGTTCCCTACGGAAATTTGAAACATTTTTCAATTAAAGATATGCATGTGAGGATAAAAATGTAGATAAGAGTGATCCCGTATTGTAAACAGACGAACAATAAATATAGAACAGATGTTTATCTCACTCAGATTATTTTAATCTGGATGAAGAAAGACGATCTCAGTTATTTGGCGACTTTGATTGAAACTATGACGACGTTTCGGTCCGACTTGGACTATTAACTAGTCACACAGTTAATGGTCTAAGTCAGACCGAAACGTCATCAAAAATTTCATTCTCCTAGTGTTAGGGTTATTTGTGTAGTGTTCCAGTCACGGAACAGTAACTTTTTATTTTTTAAGCGTTGCTATGTTAACTAACCTAGAAGAGTTGGATCTGATGAGGGTGATAACATTAGGAATAGAAACAGTCTAAGTATTCCCTAAGACCTGTTGATAATGTATTGTGTAAACACATACACACACACACACACACACACACACACACACACACATACAGACACACATGAACACACACACAAAAACACACACACACACACAAACACACACACACACACACACAGGAGGGTGTTCCTAGACCGGGACAGAGCAAAAACAGAACGACAGCAGCTGAAGGAGAGGGCACAAAGGCGAAAGGAGCGAGGAGGAGAGACAAGGACAGAATCAGTAGAGGACAACCAGAGCAGGGCAGAGCAACAAGAACAAGCACACACAGAACCATCCCAAACACCCAACAACCAAGCACACTATCCCAACACAAACTACAACCCACACTCTCAGCCCCCACCCAACACTCCACTATAGAATCCCACAGTACACCGCCAGGTCCCCCACCCTCACAGACCCCCAAAACACAGTAGTAGAGAGGAAACTGAAGGTATGGTACACCAATGCTGATGGAATAACAAATAAGTGGGAGGAGTGGCAAGAAAGAGTCAAAGAGGCATCACCGGACATAATAGCTCTCACAGAAACCAAGCTCACAGGTATGATAACAGATGCCATTTTTCCAATGGGATACCAGATCCTGAGGAAAGACAAAGGGAACAGAGGGGGTGGAGGAGTGGCATTAATGATCAAAAACCGATGGGATTTTGAAGAGCTGGAGAGAGGAGACAGAGGAGAAGCTGGGGATTACTTAGTAGGGATGCTACAGTCTGGAGGTCCCAAGGTGGTAATTGCAGTGATGTATAACCCACCACAGAACAGCAGGAGGCCAAGGCAAGAGTATGTTGAGAGTAACAGAGCGATGATTGACACACTGACAGAAGTGGCCAAAAGGGCTCGCGCGAGCAGGGTGACTTCAACAATAAGGAAATTGATTGGGAGAACTTAGAGCCACATGGAGGGCAAAGATGCTGGAGGTGGTACTGGAAAATCTCATGTATTAACATGTAAGGGACACTACCAGAGAGAGAGGAGAGGACGTACCAGCGAGACTGGACCTAGTATTCACCCTGAGTAGTGCAGATATTGAGGACATCATACATGAAAGCCCCCTTGGGTCCAGTGATCATATGGTTCTAAGTTTCGAATACATAGTAGAGTTACAAGTGGAGGAGGAAGCAGGAAGGGCTGGACAAATGAAGCCAAACTACAAGAAAAGTGACTATGTGGGCATGAAGAACTTCCTGCATGGAGTTCAGTGGGACAGAGAGATGGCAGGGAAGTCAGTAGATGAGATGATGGAATATATAACAACAATTTGCAAGGAAGTTTATACCCAAGGGTAACAGGAGAAGTGAAAAAGACAGGATGAGCCCATGGTTCACCCAAAGGTGCAGGGAAGCCAAAACCAAGTGTGCAAGGGAATGGAAGAGGTACAGAAAGCAAAGAACCCCGGAGAATAAGGAGAGCAGTCGTAGAGCTAGAAATGAATATGCACAGATCAGAAGGGAGGCCCAAAGACAGTACGAGAAGGACATAGCAGCGAAAGCCAAATCTGACCCAAAGCTGCTGTACAGCCACATCAGGAGGAGAACAACAGTCAAGGACCAGGTGATCAGGCTGAGGAAGGCAGGAGGGGAGGTCACAAGAAATGACCGCAAAGTGTGTGAGGAGCTCAACATGAGATTCAAAGAGGTGTTCACAGAGGAGATAGAAGGGCCTCCAGAAAGGAGGAGAGGTAGGGTACACCATCAAGTGCTGGACACAATACACACAACTGAGGAGGAAGTGAAGAGGCTACTAAGCGAGCTAGATACCTCAAAGGCGATGGGGCCGGATAACATCTCTCCATGGGTCCTGAGAGAGGGAGCAGAGGAGCTATGTGTACCCCTAACAACGATCTTCAACACATCTATCGAAACAGGGCAACTACCTGAGGTATGGAAGACAGCAAATGTAGTTCCAATTTTTAAAAAAGGAGACAGGAACGTAGCACTAAACTACAGACCAGTGTCACTGACATGTATAGTATGCAAGGTCATGGAGAAGATAGTCAGGAGAAGAGTGGTTGAGCACCTAGAAAGGAATGAGCTTATCAACGATGGCCAACACGGTTTCAGGGACGGGAAATCCTGTGTCACAAACCTACTGGAGTTCTACGACAGGGTGACAGCAATAAGACAAGAGAGAGAGGGGTGGGTAGATTGCATATTCTTGGATTGTAAGAAGGCGTTTGACACAGTTCCACACAAGAGATTAGTGCAGAAGCTAGAGGACCAGGCAGGGGTAACAGGGAAGACACTACAATGGATCAGGGAATACCTATCAGGAAGACAGCAGCGAGTCATGGTACGTGGCGAGGTGTCAAAGTGGGCGCCGGTGACGAGCGGGGTTCCACACGGGTCAGTCCTGGGACCAGTGCTGTTTCTGGTATTTGTGAACGACATGACAGAAGGAATAGACTCGAAGTGTCCCTGTTTGCAGATGATGTGAAGTTGATGAGATCAATCGGACGAGGACCAGGCAGAACTACAAAGGGATCTGGACAGGCTGCAAGCCTGGTCCAACAACTGGCTCCTGGAGTTCAACCCCACCAAGTGCAAAGTCATGAGCAGGGAGACAGATGGCCTAGTAGCAATCAGTGAAGAGGCGGGACCAGGAGCTATGACTCGACCCCTGCAACCACAAATAGGTGAGTACAAATAGGTGAGTACACACACACAACAAACACACACAAAAACACACACAAACATGCACACACACATACACACACAAACACAAACACAAAGACACACACACACACACACACACACACACACACACACAAAAAACACCACACACACAAATACACACACACACAAACACACACACATACGCATCTGACACAGTCAAAGGGAATGCGGAGAAAAAGAACTCTTGCATGCTCAGGCACTGTCAGACACATGTGGGGCCCGCAACAAGATGAGTAGGATACAAACACCACAAGAGAGGGATATAGAAAAAGCAGCCAGGGACAAGAAGGGCACCACAGAAACAACGCATGAGGGCACAGTAACAACACATGAGAGGGTAGACAAAGCAGCAGACACATTAAACGCAAAGAGCCCAACAATATACTGCAGTGGACAGGGGCAAATGAGTAGGCCGGACACACAGAGGAATACAGGGCTACAACCATGACAGAACCGGAAGATGCTAATGCATCTCTGATGATGCAAAGAGAGACACAGTGGGAGGAGGAAAGGAGAAGTCGATCTTTATCTACGGCCTTAAGGAAGTCGAAGGGGACACCACGACAGAAGAAAACAGGAGGAGAAAAAAAGGATTAAAGGTATCATGCTAGCAACAGGGGAGACACGTCCCAGGTGACAAATTTTTGGAGAATCGGGTGGTACACAAGGGAAAGAAATCGGCCTCTCAAAGTAATCTTCAATGCAGAATCAGGCCGTACCATGATCCTGTAAGAGAAAGCACGGCTGAGGGCGACTCAGGAGTACCAGAATGTATACCTAGATCGGGACAGAACGCAGGAAGAAAGGGAGGCCCTAAAAGAGAGGATAAGAAAGCGAAGAGAGGAGAGAGAGGAGGAGACAGCGAGGTACTAAGGGCACCAGGCCCAAGCAGAAGGACAAACACACCCATCGGAAGCACTCACGGAGGGCCTCAAATCACAGCAACCCAACGGCAACCATATATTTAACATCCACACACACACATCATTCCCCCTGTCCCCACCCCAGCAAACCCACCATCACAGCTACCCTACCCCATCACAATCCCCACCCCACCAACCCATACTCCAACCATACAACCCCCCACCCATTCAGCAACCCCCTATGGGAACCCTGCCAACATCCCCCAACCCACCAAGATCCCCCCAGGGCCACAGTATTGGAAACGAGGTTAAAGGTTTGGTACACAAATGCGGATGGAATCACGAATAAGTATGAAGAGTGGAATGAAAGAATAGGTGAGATGTCCCCAGACATAATAGCCATCACAGAAACTAAACTAAATGAGGCAATAACAGATGGAATCTTCTCACAGGGATATCAGATCCTGAGGGAAGATGGAAGGAGCAGGGGGGAGGAGGGGTCACACTGCTCATAAGGAACCATTGGAGATTCGAGGAAATGGAAGGAATGGAGGTGTGTAGAGACAGGGACTTTATAGTAGGTACCATCCAGTCTGGGGAGCACAAGATAGTCATTGCAGTGATGTATAACCCACCACAGAACAGCAGGAGGCCAGGAGAGGAATATGACGAGAACAACAGAGCAATGGTGGACACTCTGGCGGAGGTGGCAAGAAAAGTGCACATGAGCAGAGTGAAGTTATTGGTCATGGGCGATTTCAACTACAGGGAGATCGACTGGGAGAACCAAGAACCACGTGGGGGTCCAGAAACTTGGAGAGCCAAGATGATGGACGTGGTACTGGAAAACCTGATGCACCAACATGTCAGGGACACGACCAGAGGAGAGGAGAGGACAAACCAGCAAGGCTGGACCTTGTATTCACCCTGAACAGCTCAGAGGACAAAACACACGAGAGCCCCCTGGGAGCCAGCGACCATATGGTGCTGAGCTTTGAGTACATTGTAGAGCTACAGGTGGAGAGGGAAAACGGTGCTGAAAGAGACAAACCAGACTTTAAAAGAGGGGACTACACAGGTATAAAGAATTTCCTGTAAGAGGTTCAGTGAGAAAGGGAAATGGAAGGACAGTCGGTAAATGAAATGATGGAATACGTAGCGACAAAGTGCAAGGAGGCAGAGGAACGGTTCATACCCAAAGGAAAAAGATTAAATGGGAAGGCCAGAAAGAGCCCCTGGTTTACCCAAAGGTACAGGGAGGCAAAGACTCAGAGTGTCATAGAATGTAAAAGGTACAGAATGCAAAGAACCCAAGTAAACAAAGAGATTAGTCGAAGAGCTAGAAACGAGTATGCACAGGTACAGATGGAGGCCCAGAAACAGTACGAAAATGACATAGCATCGAAAGTCAAGTCTGACCCGAAACTGATGTACAGTCACATCAGAAGGAAGACAACAGTCAAGGACCAGGTGATAAGGCTGAGGAGAGAAGATGGGGAACTCACAAGTAATGATCAAGAGGTATGTGTGGAGCTCAACTCGAGGTTTAAGTAAGTATTCACAGTGGAGGCAGGAAGGCAGCTGGGTAGACAGGACGGGGTGCATCACCAACAAGGGATGTATCAAGTGCTGGAGGGCATACACACAACTGAGGGGGAGCTGAAGCAGTTACTCAGTGACCTTGATACCTCAAAGGCGATGGGTCGGGACAATATCTCCCGTGGGTCCTTCAAGAAGGAGCTGAGGTTCTGAGTGTGCTACTTACTATAATATTCAACACATCCCTTGAAACTGGGCAGCTACCTGCGGTATGGAAAAGGCCAACGTAGTCCCCATCTTTAAAAAAGGAGACAGAAAAGAGGCACTAAACTATAGACCGGTGTCACTTACGTGTATAGTGTGAAAAGTCTTGGAGAAAATCATCAGGAAAAGAATGGTGGAGCATCTGGAGCAGAACAGGATAATCAACGCCAGACAGCACGGATTCAGGGAAGGCAAATCCTGTGTAACAAATCTCCTGGATTTCTATGATAGAGTAACAGAGAGAATGGTGGGTTGACTGCATTTTCCTGGACTGCAGGAAGGCCTTCGACACAGTTCCTCATATGACATTAGTAAAGAAGTTGGAAGACCAAGCGTGTATAACAGGAAGGGCACTGGAATGGATCAGGGAATACCTCACAGGGAGGCAACACTGGGTCATGGTGCGTGATGAGGTATCACAGTGGGCGCCTGTGATGAGCGGTGTACCGCAGGAGTCAGTCCTAAGACCAGTGCTATTTTTGGTATATGTCAATGACATGACAGACGGATAGACTCAGAAGTGTCTCTTTTCGCAGATGATGTGAAATTAATGAGGAGAATCACATCGGATGAAGACCAAGCAGGACTTCAAAGAGACCTGGACAAGCTTGACATCTGGTCTAGCAACTGGCTTCTCGAATTTAACCCCACCAAATGCAAAGTCATGAAGATCGGAGAAGGCTAGGTGGACAAAGGCTACAAACCTCCTCAAAGGAGAAAGACCTTGGGGTGAGTATAACGCCAAGCACGTCTCCGGAAACACACATCAACTAGATAACTACGGCAGCATATGGGCGACTGGCAAACCTAAGATTAGCGTTCCGTTACCTTAACAAGAAATCGTTCAAGACACTATACACCGTGTGCGTCAGGCCCATACTAGAGTATGCAGCACCAGTCTGGAACCCACACCTGGTCAAGCATGTCAAGAAATTAGAGGAAGTGCAAAGGTTTGCGACGAGGCTAGTTCCACAACTCAGGGGACTGCCCTATGAAGAAAGGTTGAGGGGAAAAAGGACTAACAACACTGGAGGACATGATAACGACATGATAACGACATACAAAATACTGGGGGAATCGACAAGGTAGATAGTGACAGGATGTTCCAGAGAGGAACACAGAAACAAGGGGCACAACTGGAAGCTGAAGACTCAGATGAGTCAAAGGGATGTTAGGAAGCAATTCTTCAGCCATAGAGTAGTTAGGAAGTGGAATAGTCTAACGAACGATATAGTGGAGGCGGGAACCATACATAGTTTTAAGACAAGGTATGATAAAGCTCCTGGAGCAGGAGAGCAGAGACCATAGCGGACAGTGAAGAGGCGTGGCCAGGAGCTGAGTCTCGACCCTGTAACCACAATTAGGTGAGTACAATTGGTGAGTACCACCACACAGGGCCCAGGTTCAATTCCTGGCGGGCGGAAACATTTGAAGTGTTTCCTTACACACACACATACATACAACAGGCCTAGTGTCTAATCGACATGTGCCTAGGACAAAATGGTAATACACACACACACACACACACACACACATAGAGGTCACAAGAAATGACTGAAGTGTGTGGAGCTCAACATGAGATTCAAAGAAGTGTTCACAGAGGAGATAGACGGGCCTCCACAAAGGCGCAGAGGTGGGGTACACCATCAGGTGTTGGACACAATACATACAACTGGAGGAAGTGAAGAGGCTGCTAAGCAGCTAGATACCTCAAAGGCGAACGGGCCGGATAACATCTCTCTATAGGTCCTGAGAGGAAGCAGAAGCGCTATGTGTACCACTAACAACAATCTTCAACACATCTATCAATACAGGGGGACTACCTGAGGTATGGAAGACAGCAAATGTAGTCCTAATTTTTAAAAAGAACAGACACGAAGTACTAAACTACAGACCAGTGTCACGGACATGAAAATATACAAAGTCATGGAGAAAGATTAGGGGGAAAAAGAGTTTACCAAAAAAAGGGGGAATAAAGCTTTGGCCCTTGGAAAAACCCCTTTAATTTAAAAAGGACAGGGTGACGGCAAAAAGACAAAAAAGAGGGGGGGGATTACTTTTTTTTGGGGGACGTGGGGTTTAAAAGGGTTCCACACAAGAAAAGGTGAAAAAGCGGGGGGCCGGGCGGAATAACAGGGGGCCCCTTCAATGGAGGGGGGAAAACCCCCCTTGGGGGGAAAAGAACCAGCTTTTTAGGACGGGCGGGGTGCCCCGAGTGGGGGCCCAATAACGAGGGGGGTGCTGGGGATCACCCCGGGGACCTTTGGGTTTTTTTTGGGATTTGTAACCCCAAATGAGGGAAAGGGGAATAGACTCCGAAGTGCCCCTGTTTGCAGATGATGTGAAGTTGATGAAAAGAATTAATCAAGGGGCCCGGGGAAAACTACGGGAGGGCCCGGCAGGCCGGTTTTCCCCAACAAGGCTCCGGGAAATTTCCCAACCCCCCCCAAAAAGGCAAAGTCATAAAGGGTTGGGGGAATGGCAACGAAGACCAAGCCCAAACCTCACTCAAGGAAAAGGTTTTTTGGGATGAGTAAAACCCAACCGGGCCCCCTCTGAGGGTACATCAACCAAAAAACTGCTGCAGCATACGGACGCCCGGCAAACCTAAGGGAAAGAATTCCGACATCTTAATAAGGAATCATTCAATTTCCCTTTTTTTGGGTATGCAGGGCCAGTTTTGGGTCCCCACCTAAACCAAGCATGGGAAACCGGGGGAAAAGGGAAAAAAGGGTTTTCCCCAAGGGGGAACCCCGGGCTAAGGGGGGGGGTCCCCGGGAAAATTTTTGGGGGAAAAAAACCCGACACACCCAAAAAAAGGAGGAAAAAAGGGGGAAAAAAAAACGACATATAAAAAAGGGAAGGAAACGACAAGGTGGACAGAGACCCGAATGTTCCAGGGGGGGGACACGGGAACAAAAAATCACAGTTGGAAGTTAAAAACTCAGTTTTAACCCGGGGATGTTAGGGTATTTATTCATTTTTAAAAGGGTTTTCCCGGAAGTGATGGGGAGGCAGGACCCCCAACCTTTGCTTTGGGAAAAAGGGGGATGATAAAGCTAATGGAGCGGGGGGAGTGCCCCGGGAGCGGCCAGTGAAGGGGAGGGGGCCCCGGGAAACTGTGAATCAAACCAAAAAACCCCCAAAAATAGTTAAAACCTTTTTTGAATACACACAAACACACACAAAAAAACAAAAACACACACAAACAAAAACATACAAAAAAAAAAAACACAAAAAACATAAACAAAAACAAACAAAAAACAAACACACACACACCCCCACACACACACACACAAAAACAAAAACACACAAAAAAAATGCCCCAACACACACACAAAAAAAAAAACACACACACATACCAACCCTGACTGTCTGAAAAAAACCCAAAAGCTGTCTGCCAGCTGAGTTTAGAACCTTATCATTCTTTCCCCCCCCCGGGCCTCCCCAAAAAACACATCGTTATAAATGGTGGGCTTTTCCCCCCGGGTTGTTTGGGGGGGCGAAGAGGAATGAAGTTATTCCCCTTCATCAGTCTCTAAAAACACCCCTCCCCAACAAAATTACCCCCGATGTCGTGTCTGCTCTCAGCGTCGGAAAAGGGGAAAAAACAGGATTCGGGCCCGGGGAAATTTTTCTAATTCCCCGAAAAATGGCGTCACTGATTTTCCCCCCACAACATCCCATGCTGTTTCTCAGCCCCCGTGTTCAGCCTTGCCAGCATGTTCTGCTTTTTTTTGTTCAGCTCAGCACAACTATTTCCCCGCACTTCGGGGGGGAGTTTGTGGTGATTTCCCAGTGGGGCGCCCTTTTGTTTGGGGGGGAAAAGGAAAAGCGCGGGCCCCGTCTCTCACCATACACCTCGCCTGGTACGCCGCCACACACCCACCACTCACTGCCCCCCCTTATCTGTTTTTTTAATTTCCCCTTTTGGGGAAATTTTTCCCCGAACTGTGAAGGGGTCAAAGGCCCCCAAAACCACGTTTTTAAAGCCACGTGGATCTACAAGCCCGTGGACCCCAAAACCCCGTGGATGAAACCCGTGGATCCAAAAAAACCCTGGTCTCCCCAAACCCGGGACCCCGCAAGCCATTGCTGTGGTAAACCCCTGACTCCCGGCGCCCCCAAAAAAATCCGGGCCCCAGAAAAGTCACCATGCTGCTGACGTCACGTGCCCGACTCCCCCGACGTCACCCCCACTGATGTCCCCGATGTCCCCCCGCGGCTCCATCATCATGTCACTCCGAACGTCACCTCGGGGCGTCACCCACGTGTTCCCTGACGTCCTCGCGACGTCTGCGGCGTCACTCGCGATTCCCCTTAAATATCACCCATATGATGCCCCAGTGCTGTAGTTTCACAGTTGCATTTTTTTTTTCATTATTTGTCGAAAGTTTGAGAAAAAGATATAAGTCAGTGTTCATTATTTTTCTCAGTCAGTGTTCTCACATTTCTTTATTTTAGTGCGTTTTTTAAAAAAAATAAATTTGCAAATAAGCATTTTTGGCCACAATTGCAGTATGGGGTCAGTTTTCGTGTGCCCTTTTAAAACACCTGTGTGTTCTTTGTCACCAATGTGCCCCGGCCCCCCCTTTTGGGAAAACTGACATTTGCCCAGCCCAGGCTAAATTAGGGGCGCCCAGCGCCCTGTACAGAAAGTTTCTTATTTTTTCCCCCGCTCGTAGTCCCTTTTGCGGGAATTCCCCGCGACGATTCCCCCCAAAAAAGACCTTCCACTTCACCCCCCAAGACCGTAAATCCAGTTTTGCAGATGACCAGTCTGGGGACCCCCACACTGCCCTCTGCTGAAATTTTATTTTGTCGGGGTGCCCTCATAAGCCGCAGTTAAGCCTGTTGGCAGGCGACTGTCAACCTTTGTGTCCCAGCTTCAGTGAGCAGCCTGCACAAAAAATGTGTCACTTTGACTGCTAGCCCCCCCACTGCAGTATGGTGTATGCTGTTGGGCCTCCCGATGTTTGGAATCGTCCTGTCAAGACTCACTCCACACTCGCCAGCAGCGACAGCTCCAGCGACGGGACCAGTCGAGGGAAAGTCCTCCTGGGTCGCTTGCCCGTCCTGTCCTGTGCGACTACTGCAGTATGTATCCAGACGCAGGAAGGCGTGCAGTGCTGCATCGACCTCACTGCCTTACACCCGAAGCACACCGTTTTTTTCCCTCTTTTTGGGGGAAATTTGTTTTTCCCATGTCCATATGTTTATGTATATATTTTTTTTTCTTTCGTGTTCTGTGACCTGTTCTTGCGAGAGGGCCCCAAATTTTTTAAAGCCCTTCTTGGGCGGGGCGACCTGGGGGCGTGAACCCGGGTTTTAGACAGCCTTACTGTCTGCATAAAGGCAACCCATCTGTCTTTCCCTGAAATTCATTTTCTTTCCATGTAGTTTCCTAGTTTCTGCCAGAGGCAAAACCCTTAGAGGGATACCCCTGTAGTCTGCCTCACCCCGCCCCCCTCTCATTGGGCCCCAAACCCTTTAGTCAGTCCCGAGGGCCCAACCTTTTCTCCCTCCAGGGGATGGCCCTTGTGGCCTGAACCCCCAACCTGTTCCCCACCTTTATTACAAATAAAAAGAAGCCTCCCGAAGGGCCCTTTTATTTTTCATTCCCTTTCGAACACTCCAAATAACACACATTTATAATACACACACACAGACACAAAACACACACACACACACACCAAACACAAACACACACACACACACACACACACACAAAACACACACACACACACACACACACACAAAAACAAACACAAACACACACACACACACACCGCCCCGATAAACATGGTAGTTGGCTCCCTTCACCCGGAGGGCCGGGGTTCCCAAATTCCCCCGGGGAGGGGCCCGGAAACATTTTAAAATGTTTCATACACACACACACACCCATATATCAACAGGCTTAGTGTCTAATCGACATGTGCCTAGGACAAAAAAATATTTAAAATAAAAAAAATAAAACACACACACACACACACACACACACACAAAACACACACCTCTCCATGGGGCCCAGAGAGGGGGCAAAAATATGTGCCCTAACAACAATCTTTAACACATTCTATCAGAAACAGGGCAACTACCTGAGGTATGGGGGAAAACAGCAAATTAGTTCCAATTTTTAAAAAAAGGGGACAGGAACGTAGCACTAAACTTACAGACCAGTGGCACTGACATGTATAGTATGCAAAGGGCATGGAGGGGAAAATAGTCAGGAGAAAAGTGGTTTGGGGCCCCTAGAAAGGGAAAGACATAAAGACACCTTTTCAGGGAAAAACCCTGTCCAAACCCTCGGAGTTCTCGACGGGGGAAAACAATAAACATGAGGGGGGGTGGGTAGTTATATTTTTGGGTTGGGGGCTTTTGACACGTTCCCCCAAAAGGTTAGGGAAGCTGGAGGACCAGGCAGGGTAACAGGGGCGGCGAGTCATGGTACGGCGAGTGTCGGTGGGCCCTGACGGGGGGGGTTTCCCCCGGGTGGTCCTGGGCCCAGGTTTTCGGGTATTTGTAAACGACATAGGAAGGAATGACCCCAAAATGTCCCTGTTTAGAGATGTGAAGTTGATGAGAAGAATTCAATCGGAGGAGGACCGGGCAAAACCAAAAATCTGGACGGGCTGCAAGCCTGGTCAGCTTCCGGATTTCCCACCCCCCCAAAGTGAAAAGTCATAAAAGGGTGGGAAGGGAAAAGAAGTCCCAGAGGGGTACAGTCTGGGGGCCAAAACTGCAAACCTCAATAAAGGAAAAAGACCTTGGGGAGTATAACCCCAGGCACATCCCCTGATCGAAATCACAAAAAACTGCTGCAGATTTCCTTAAAAACCAAAAACAGCATTCGACATCTTAAAAAAATCATTAGGCCCCTTTATCTGTGTGTTAGGCCCATACGGGTATGCCCATTTTGGGAAAACCTGGTAAGAACCAGAAAGTGCAAGGTTTGCACAAGACTATTCGGAGCTGGGGGTATGCCCACGAGGAAGGTTGGGGAAATCGACCTGACGACACTGGAGGACAGGGAGATAGGGGGGACAGGATAACAACATAAAATACTGAGAGGAATTGAAAAAGTGGACAGAACGAATGTTCCAGGATGGGACACAGCAACAATTTTCTTCAGCCCGAGTGGTCGGGAAGGGGAATGTTTGGGCGATGTAGTGGGGGCGGGTTTCCCATTCGAAAGGGAGAGTGCCCCCCTTTGGCCAGTAAAGGGGGGGGCCAGGGTTGTGACCCCCCTGCAACCAAAACTGGTGATCAACTGGTGAGTACAACTAGGGTTACACAAAAACACACACACACAACACACAAAACACAAAACACACACACACACACACAAAACACACACACAAAACACACACACACACACACACACACAAAACACACACCAACACACACACACAATAAAAAAGGCTGAAAAGTTAAAGTTAATTGGTAAGACCCCAGAACACAGCAAAAAACAAAACCCTGTACCCCTTCCCTTTTTTTCTGACTGCAGACATGTCTCATGATCTCAATCAAAAAAGCACCCAAAAATATGTAACATTTATTTAAAATAAGAAAAAAAAGGTAAAGGCTCCCTCTTGTGGACTGGACCTGGTGGTGAGAACACCAGCAGTGGACCTGGTGAGGGAACACCGGGGTGGACCTGGTGAGGATGAGAACACCAGCAGTGGACCTGGTAAAATAGAACACCAGGGTCCTGGTGGGGGTGAAACCCCAGCGTGGACCTGGTGGTGGGGCCCGCGTGGACCTGGTGGGGAAACCGGCGTCGCCCAATATCTGCTGGGGTCTTCCGGTTAATATTTTTAAAAAATTAAATTTATACCTCCGTTCAAAAAGTTAAACTTATGAAGAAAATAGATGTTTTCACATATATTTCGTCCCTTTAATTTAATTAGACTTTGTCATCCTGTCCCCCATAAAAGTTTTGTGGGAATTCATGGGTTTTTAAAGGTTATCTTAGAAAATTGAGGCAAAGTTGAATACTAAAAATTATTTCTTTCCCCCTACTTTTTCTGTCCACTACCAATCATGGTGTATCGAAGGATTTTCCTTTCCCTTTACTAATCCCATTTCGCTGAAAGGGGGTCTATTTACAATGATCGTTGCTCAGTCTCATCTTCTCACCACCTTTTAAAAATGGGATACCAGCAGCAGTGGGGGGCGGGGGAAGGGTGTTTTGGCATCTATACTGGTGAATTAACACATGTCAACATTTGCAACACACTTCTTCTCTGTGTTGGACTGGGAAATCACTGGTTTATGAAACATTTCCGCAATGATCCCGGTGTTGCACAAGATCCCCGGGGTTCCCAAAATCCCCAGTGTTCCAAGATCTCAGTGTTGCACAAAATACCCGGTGTTGCACAAGATACCCGAGTGTTAAACAACATACCCAATTTCACAACATCCCAGTGTTGCCAAGATCCCCAGTGTTGCACAACATACCCGTTTTGCCCTCCGAATGTTGCACAAATACCCCAGTGTTGCACAAGATACCCAGTGTTGCCAAAAATCAGTGTTGCACAAGATACCCTGTTTAAGATACCCGGGGTTTTCCAAAAAACCGAGTTTGCACAAGATACCCGAGTGTTGCACATGATTATAATATGTTATGCTGTCATCTTTTGTATATTTAATTTTACTGAAAACAATTCCCAATGTCTTCAAATATGTCATTCCCGGTTTATCATAAGTTACATATATCAAAAACAGACACAACATTGTCAAGTTTACTTTGCATAAAAAAAAAATTTTTTGGGTTAATATGGTTTTGTTTTTACATTGGTTTCTGGTTTGTCAGGATTTGAATAAGGGTTTTTAAATTTTGGGGCAATACTCTGTATTTTCTGATCCTCTCTTCCTTTTTTTGTCTGGAACTGAATTTTTAAGAAAGAGCGAAACGTTGCCACTGGGTGGACCACTGGAGGGACCACTGGAGAGGACCACTGGAGAGGACCACTGGAAGGGCCCAAAGGGTTTTCCAGTCGGTGGAAACTGTCACTTCAAACATCTATGTCACGAGTGGTGATTCACTGACATTGAAAAAAAGTAACTTTTTGTTTATTAATTAGATTTTTGTATTAATGTTTACTAAAGGGAAGTCCCCAAATGGCTGTCATGTTTTTTAAACCCGGAAAGATTTGTAACCTGGAAAATGATGTAAATGGGGGAAGGTGATGTAAATGGGGGAAGGTGATGAAACTGGAGGAAGGTGATGAAACTGGAGGAAGGTGATGTAAACGGGAAAATTTAAAAAAGGTTGATGTAAACAGGAGGAAGGTGATTTTGCTCTAAAGGTGTTTAAAAATGGGGGAAGGTGATGTAAACTGGAGGAAGGTGATGTAAACTGGGGGAAGGTATGAAAACTGGATAAAGTTGATGTAAACTGGAGGAAGGTAGAAACTGGATAAGGTGATGAAAACTGGATAAAGTTGGTAAACGGAGGAAGGTGATTTTAAACTCTAGGAAGGTATTTTGGGGGTAAACTGGAGGAAGGTGATGTAAACAAAGGAGGGGAAAAGGTGATGTAATTTAAAAAGGAAAGGTGATAAAAACGGGGGAAAGGGTGATTTTAACCAAAAAACTGGGGGGAGTCAAAATACCTGAAGGGGTAAATAAAAAAACTAAGGGGAAAAGGGGGGAAGGGGGAAAACCAGGGAAGGTAAACCTTTTTTCCAAAAATGAAATTTCTCCAGAACTGTGGAAAATTTTAAACCATTTTCTCAAACAGCGTCAGATGTTTCTGGAAATTGCGGTTATTTGTGTATTGTTCAGTCACTATATTGTGACTTTGTGTTCTTTCACGATAATGTTTTTAATTTTAAATTTTTATGACACGGTAATTTTCTTTAAAAAAGCGAAAAAAAATTAAATTACGTTGCCCAAATCTGTACTGCCCATCTAAACCAAGTAACGATTTTAAAAAACTCATCTAATTTTTTTTGATGACAGATGTGCTGGATGACGTCATTCCGACATCCCGAAAACTTACACTGTTTTTTAAAAAAAACGAAGAAAAAAAAAGACCGATGTTATGGGGTGGACCCAGAAAGAACACCCCAGTCGACCCCAAAGGTAGGGCCCGGGAGTTTTCTGATATGTTAATATGTCGCGCTTTTTTAAACCTCCTTCCAAGTTCTGATTTTAAATTAATAATGAATAATATAAGATTTTTTTACACTGTATCAGCTCCAATGTTTGTTTTTGCCTTTAAAAGACTTCTTTCTATCCATTACTGTTGGGGAATTATTAAAAGGCACCCCAAAAGGATTGTATACAAACTATCTGCTGAGAAGGATACCTCATTCTAGCTAACTTGAAACTGTAAAAAGATGGGGAAAAGTTTGTATAAAAAAGGTTCTCTTCCCCCCTAAATCACTTTGGATTATTATAATTATGTGAGCAAATTACCTGCATGAGGTTTTTCAGGGTTTTCCTGAATTATTTTAGAAGTAATTTGGGTGAATTGTGGACAAGTCGTAGGTGCAAACTGCCCTCGTGCTCACTTCTTCACCCCTCTCCAAAAAATGACCCGACATTAAATTTAAAATATTAAAAAGCTCTCTGGTAAATAAAAATTTGTGTAATGTATATGATTACTTGTTACAAAAAATTTTTTAATACTTACCACTTAATTTCTGGAAGACAGTTAATGTGGGAAAAACACCTAACCTTACCTAGCGCTAGAATTTGATGTCGACCAAAAACTCACAGATGAGGTTGCTCAGGGGGGGTGTTGTACTCTTTTTTCCGTCTGGTTGCCGACTTATAAGGGCTTTCCACACAATTTACCCCCGTTCTTCGCAGGAGCGTGTCAGCGTTTCTAAATTCGGATTGAGGGATTTTAAACCCAAATTATTCATTTTTTTCTTTAAAATAGGATTTGGTTCATGTTTAATTATTTAATATTTTCAAAACTTTCTATTAAATAAAGTGTATTTTCATTTTTTTTTTTACCTTTTTATTTTTTTAATTTTCCCAAGGAGGGCTGAGCCGTTCATCGGCAAAAAATTGAACCCGGTAGTAATAAACCTTCACAAGTGGCGACCCGCCGGATCTGACTCGCCGTTTTACTCAACCGACCGGAGCCCGGGGACCTGGATACTTTTTGGGAAATCCCCCCCAGCGCGCCGTTTTAAATCATCCACAAGGTTTCCACTATTAAAATAATCATTTTAGGTAGGACTACAGCACAGGTATTTAAAAAATTTATTTATTGTTATAATCTCTATTTTTTATGTTAGTCAAGTCAAGGCAGGATATCTGTTAATTCCCACCTTTGTTTTGGGGCTTGAAGATTATTTTGGAATGACTCTAAGGACCAAAATTTTCTTTTTTTTATATCGGGGGGCTGTTGGGGAACCCCTTTTATTTTGAGGAAGATTGGATGGGCAATGATCCCATTTTCCTTACTGTTTGGTTGGAGCCCGCATAGAACCCTCCCGGGCACATTTATACTGTTTAATCAAACATGATTGAACCCTCTGTTTTCTTTGATATCTGTTTAATTTTTTCCCAGTAAGAATGGAGGAATATCAGTTTTGATGAACAGGTATAAGCAGGTATAACGCAGGTACTAAGCTAGGTAGCAGGTATAAGCTAGTTTTAACAAAAGGGCTAACTATTAAAAGGGGACTAACTAGGTATAACGCAGGTACTAAACTAAATATAACGCAGGTGCTAAGCTAGGTATAACCCGGACTAAATAGGTATAACCGGCGGGTACAAGGCTGGGTATAACGCAAATTAAGCTAATCCGGGGATAAATAGTATAACCGGTATAAGCTTTATAACCGGGGTTAGCTAGTATAACCGGGGGCTAACTAGGTATAAGCGGTTAACTGGTATAACAGGTCTAAGCTAGGTATAACGCAGGTACTAACTAGTATAACGCAGGTACAAGCTATTTTAACGGGTTAAGCTAAAGGGGTTTAAAGCAGGTCTTTCCCATATAACCCGGTCTAAGCTGGGGATAACGCGGTACTAATAGGTATAAAGGGGACTAAGCTGGGGATAACGCGGTATAAGCTAGGATAAGCGGTACTAATAATAACGCGGTACTAAACTAGGTATAACGCGGGGGGCTAAGCTGGGGATAACGCAGGTACTAAGTGGTATAACCGGGGGCTAAGTAGGTTAACCCGGATAAACTGGTTCAGGTTAAACTAGGTATAACCATCTAAGCTAGGTATAAGCAGGGTTTAAACTAGGTATAACCAGGGCTAAACTAGT
>WNWK01018407.1:0-40030 GCA_009830355.1 Cherax destructor
GTTTCAGTATTTCAGAATTAACCAGCATATCAAATTTGCCCCGGACACTTCATTAAAAAGTTATTGGTGTTAAAAAGTTTGAAGGATCTGATGATGCATTAAAAGTAATCGCATGAAAACCAATAAGGAATTTTACAATATCTTCGTTAGATAAACAAATAGGATTCAAAAAAATCAATACAAAAACTTTCTCTAAAAAAAATTTACCAGCTTCTAACCACAAGCCCATCAAAATTGATGATCGTCTTTTATTTAAAACCATTTCCAGTTTATTAAATACGTTAACAAATTGAAATTTGCAGTTAAAAAAAGACTAAGCGTATTTTTACGTAAAACGTATCTTTACGTATTTAAACGTATCTTTACGTATTTAAACGTATTTTTACGTATTTAAACTTTTTACTTTTTTAAAAACCCCCAGCTTTGATTAAACGTATCTTTCGAAAGATGGGTTTTTCAAGACTAAAAGGTGTTGAGAAGAGGTGTACCAGGTTATGTTAGGAAATAATAATACATCATTTAAAAAAAAAAAAAAATAAGCAAATTGACCTTTTTTTCCCCAATAACATTGTTTACATCACAGTTGGTGTTTGTAGATGACTGAAGTTGTTTCAAATTAGTACAAAATCGAAACCTGAATGATCTATATAAAAAAAAAAAAAGGTCCCTGCCAAATTCTTGGACGACATTTTCCATTTTACGACAAGTTGAAAATTTGAAGGGATCCGAGAGGCAGCTAAGTACCTGTTTTTGTGGCATTTTGCCAAAAAGGGGGTGTTGGAAATGAATGGGTCCGAGCGATTGGAAAAAATTGGGGCTGGACAAACACTAAGATAATGCAGTCCCATTTTGACAACTGGGACCCTTCTATGGGAAAGCTGTTGCCAGGGAGGGGGTTCACTTACCCGGGGAAGGTGTAGGATTTCTGCAGCTCAGTTGAGGATGTTGTTGGGTTTTAAAAATTTTTTTTAAAAGGGGGGTATGGGTTTAGGAATGGTAAATATTGAGGGCCAAAATTTGATATCATAAATCCTAACAATAACATAATGTGTAACGAAATTTTTAAAACAAAAAAAAAATTTCCCGAAGATACATATCAATGTATTTTTACAAACCCCCAAAAAGCGCCAGAAATTTAACAAACGTTTGGTAGCATGTGCTGGGAATTTTGATGTCATTAAAAACTAAAACAGGTATAATCCCAAGGGTCGGGATATGATTGCTGATGTCATATTCGGGGTTTAAGTTTTCCATTGGACCAGATATAAGGGGAAAAGGGGGGTGGAGTTCATTTTGCAGAAAATATAAATTGCTGCATAAAAACAGGCAAAAAAAAAAGGGGGGATCATTAACAGAATCTGTTTGGGTAGAGTTTCTAGAAGGTCAAAAAAAACTGATTGTAGGTGTAATATACCGCCCCCCAGGCTTGGATCACGATGAGGAGACTTCGGGACGAAATTGTTGGGTTTTTAGACACTAACTATGATAGGGGGGGTTTTTAATTTTATAAAATTGACGGGACTTCTTTGACCGGTAATCGGCCCCCATTTTTTTTATAAATAGTTCAGGACTGTTTTCGAAGCAGTGGGGGCGGACCTCCAGAGGTAATAATTTGCTCGACCAGTCTTGTCAAATAAAGAAACCCTTGAAAATAATCTGGAGATCACTAAAGGGCCCCAAAAGGCCCCCAAAACCCTTTTTTTAAATTTCCCCCGGGGGTACGAAATGGGGTTTCAAAGTTCCTTTTTTGTTCTCCCGACTTTTGGATTTAAAAGAAACCTGTCTAATCTCGACTGGGGTAATCTGCTAACTTTGAGGGGACGGTTTTTTTTTTTTTTTTCTTAATAATGTACAAATTGCACAGAGTATATTTTTTCCCCAAAAAATTTAGGTCAAATAATAATGATCCCAAATGGTTTAAAAGGGGGCAAAAAAATCTATTGGGGGAAAAAGGAAAATTTTTAGGGCATCCCAAAAAGGAGATGTTAACCTTATTGACCAATATTTTCAGTTAAAAAAAAAGAAAAAAAAGGGGTTAGAAAGGCTAAACGTGACTATGAGATTGGTTGCTAATGAATCAAAGCCCAAACCCCAAAAGGGGTTTTTTAAATGTATGGACAAAAGGGGAGGAAAAGGTAGGACCTCTGAAAATTGGGAATGGACAGCTGACGGATAACGAACTGGAAATGTTTTCTCTATTTTGACTATTTTTGTCAGTCTTTACACGAAGACGTAAATGAGATTCAGAAATTTAAAAAATTTTTCAGTTCTAAAAATTCAAATTAACTAAAAATTTTTTTGCGGGGGAAAAGGTTATCAAACAGATAGATAAACTGAAGAAAAAACCCCCGGACCCGACGAGTTTTTTTCCCCCTTTTCTTAAAGAATGCAAGATGGAACTTAGTCAGCCATAAAAATGTTTTAATACGTCCATCCTAACTGGTATTTGCCAGAGATGTAGGCTAATGATTCCCATATTTAAATCCCCGGGATAAGTCAATTCCATCAAATTACCGTCCAAAAGCCCCTCTATAGTAAAGGGAAATTTTTAGAATCAATTATAGCTGATATTATTAGAAGTCACCCCCGGGAAAAAAATAATTTTATTAATGAATCTCAGCATGGGTTCACGGGGGTCGTTCCCGCCAACAAATTTACTGACGTTTTTTTTTAAAACATTTGAGGCAGTAGACAGTGATAAAAATATGATATAGTTTACTTGGATTTCATGGCCTTCGATGAGTCCCCAAAGGGGGCTTGAAAGGGGGCATATGGTAAAGGGAAAATTCTAGCATGGATAAGGCATAACTTACCAATAGAAAGCAAAAATTTCCCTTAATGGGGTCAAAAACTGAATGGGGATTAGTCACTAGTGGCGTTCCAAAGGATAGTTTTAGGCCCATTGTTGTTCATAATTCATAAATGACCTTGATGAAGGAATTGCAAGTGACATGAGTAAATTTGTGATGATAAAAAAAAAGGCCGTATGATTCATTCTGGGGGGTCCAGTGAACTCCAGGGGGATTTGGACAAATTAATGTCTTTTGGGGGGAAAAGTGGCAGATGAAATTCAATTTTGGGCAAGTGGGAAAAGGGGGAAAACCTTGGTAAAGAAAAAGAATTTATAAACTAGGGGAAGTAAAAGCGATCATACAAATTGAAAAACTTGGGGGCAGTAAGCAGGGGAAATTTAAAAAAACAACAGTGCCTAAGTGTGCGCAATAAGGTAACAGATTACTAGGATTTATTTCAAAAAGTATAAGCAACAAAAAGTCCAAAAAGTTTTTTACAGCTCTATACATCATAGTGAGGGCCCTTTTTGGGGGATGAGCTCAGTTTTTTGGGGGCCTTACTACAGGATGGATATAGATTCATTGGAGAACATACAAAAAAAGAATGACTAAAAAAAGATTTACAGTATAAGAAATCTCCCAGAAGATAGACTTAGAGTTTAATCTCCACTCTTGGAGAGACGTAGAATGAGGAGATATCATCGAGGTGTATAAGTGGATGATGGGCATAAACAAAAAGGGGGTATTTAAAAAAAAACTTTAGGATATCCGAAAACCCAAAAAAAAAACCAGAAATAACGGTTTTAAAAATTTGGGGGAAAATTTTGATTTAAAAAGGGGGTGGCAAGTACTTTTGGGTTTTTGAACAAAAATTGTAGATGCGTGGAACAATCTTCCGAGTACTGTGATAGAGGCTAGGACCTTGGGGGGCTTTAAAAAGAGATTGGACAAAATATGAGTGGGAGGGCTGGGTTTGATTGGTGTCGTGAGTACGGAATAAATTCTTAGGTAGTGGTGGTTTTGATATGGACCTGCCTTGTATGGGCCAGTAGGCCTTCTGCAGTGTTCCTCCATTCTTATGTTCTTATGTTACCTACCTCCAGGTAAGTAGGTACTTAGATACCTCTTCAAGGGCTTCTACTAATGCAGAAATCTGACAGGTTTCGTCATCAGCATTTAAATAAAGGTTAGATGGTGGCATTTATGTGCATTATTGAAACTACTGTATTCAGTGCATATCAGTTTTTGTTTTCGACATACAAAGACGCCTGACTCAACAATGCATTGCAAAAGGCATCAATATTTTTTAAACTCTTACATTTCCTTATATCCAAATTGGCGTTCACTGTTTGTCCAATGAATGTCACGCGTCTAGATGGATGTGTTAATGTTTGCTAATAACCTGGTGCTCAGGCTAAGACACTGACCACCTTCTAGTCAAGCCTAAGACACTGACCACCTTCTAGTCAAGCCTAAGAAACTGACCACCTGAAAGTTATTGCCACCTCTTTCAAAGTCTCCTATATATCATCACCTCTGTATTCTACTGAAGGATGCTGTGAAGGCAAAGAGCTTCTGCAAAAAAAGATACTCATGTGGCTTGAGATCTAATTTGCTAGCAGTTTGCTAACAACAGATAACCAACACAGTGTTCTTCATGGTCGCTTACTCACTCATGATATCTCTATCAGCAACTCCTGGATATCTCTATTTGTAGTTTTTTTTTTTAACTCAACACCTAGATAAACACACAAAAGCAGTAGAATATCTGGTAATCATTCCATAGAAGATAGTGGAAGATGAGGTAATCAGTCCCTCAACCTTGAAGCTATTGTTCATCACCTTAGATTTGATGAATCTGATGAATTAGCAGGACGAGGTGTTGCACAAGTGTTACAAAATCTCTTATTTCTGATCCCTTGACTCGCCTCCTCATTACGTCAACGTAAATTCCTCTCTTACCAGTATTTTATGTTTTTTAAGCATTTATTGTACTCTTTTTTTTTTCTTCCTTATTGTAGGTACTTTCCATCATTTCACTCACTTATTCTTTGGAATTTCATTACATATTAAATAATTTATTTGCATTCATTTGTTATTTTCTCTCAGCCTATGGACAGACCTGTTTTGGTCCAGCGGTATTGAGGCTTTATGGCTGTGGGGGAAGGTTATCCAGTGCTGTTATTATAGAAGAAAGAGACCACTTACTGGAGAACCTGGTTAGCTTATCTCTAGACGCGGCACTAAGAGCTAGAGTTTGGTTGGTGTCAGGCCATGTTGGTGTCCAGACCATGTTGGTGTCCAGGCCATGTTGGTGCTCAGGCCATGTTGGTGTCCAGGCCATGTTGGTGTCCAGGCCATGTTGGTGTCCAGGCCATGTTGGTGCACAGACCATCTAGGTGCCAAGGCCGTGTTGGTGCCCAGGTCATGTTTTTATCAAACGTTTATCGTCGCAGTTTTTATAATGATTTACAAATTATCCTTATTGCTTCCTAAGGAAAGATGTACAAGGCGAAGGAGAGAATATGCTGTCTATGCTTCAACTATCTTGACGGAAGTCAAGGTAGCCGGACAGGTATCCCCAGTATGGACTGTGGATAATCACGCTGTTATCCCCATCAATTCCTCCTCTCCCACTGTCGCCCCACCTGTCTCGTCCTATCATTTCCAGCATCTCCTGGATACAGTCTTGTCCAAACGCCGCCAGGACTCCACTACACTGCCTTAGGTACGAAACTCCCTAGATACGAGGACCACTTGCATCACCCAGTGCTCAATCTACGTAAACTCTCCGTCTACTCCTCTTCCTCTTCCTCCTCCTCCTTCACATATTCAATACACTCCAGTTTTCCTGATCTCTCCTGCTCTACTCTTCTTCGCATTCCTTCCCCTTAGTTTCCCTTCCTTCTTTTCCTCGCATTCATTACTGCTCAGTTTATCTTCCCCCTCCCTTCCTCCGGCAACCCACTTTGCTGTCCTAAAATCACCCAAGTCTTTAATTCTTTTGGCATAAAATGTGGTAAATACCGCTGGGTCTGCTCTGGGCTGAGTCTTCATGGCAAGGATCAGTTAATGAAGTGCCTGAAACCATCTTCGCCAAACCTGAGAGATGTTATCTTGCGCCTTGTGACACACTAGGTCTGCAGTAAAGCAAACATCCGCCTCATGCGACTCTCCTCGACTTTGCTGCTGCAAGTTCTCTGGAGGCTGGGTTGAATCTGCTTGTCTTTGATCCTGTATGAGATGGTGGTGGCCCAGCAACACTGTTGACGCCGCTCACAAGGTACAGAATGCTGTTGATGAGCCTCCAGGCGTTCCCTCCCTGCATGATGCTTCTCAGAGCCCGCATACCATGGCAGTGCTGAGAGACAGCATACCATGGCGTGCTGAAGACAGCATAGGGGTACCATATTTAGGGCGGCATACCATGTCAGTGTGGTTTTATTGACGGATACAATGGTAGTATGAGCTGGTGGAGTGGGTTTTGAGACTGCTGTTAAACCATAATGGTGATGCATTTCGTACTAGAATCTAGTGATGTGAGATGCTGGTACCAAATACCATAAAGGTGACAGAGTTGGAGATGCTGGTACCAAATACCATTCCATAGTAGTGAAGAGAATGCCCGTACTAGATATAATCAGTTACCTTGGTAGTGGTGGTCGTGAGATGCTGTTACCTGATACCATGGTAGTGAAGGAGCTGTGGCGACCATCTTAAATCACTGACAACGAAAAAGCGATCTGCAGCATCACAAATTGGCGACCCCGCCGCGCAAGGGTATGGTAAGATTTTCACCAGGGTAGGGCGATGTCCCCTAAATGGGGGTGATTACGTTAATGGGGGGTGTTCACGTTAATGTAGGGTGATGTCCCGTTAATGGGGGTAATTCACGAAATGGTAAGGGTGATGTCGCGTTAATGGCAGGGTGGTCGCATTTGGCAGGGGGTGTCCCAAAATGCAATGATGTCACTGTTGGCGGGTGATGCCCGTTAATGGCGGGTGATGTTACGTTTGGCAGGGTGATGCCACGTTAATGGGGGTGATTCCGTTAATGGCAGGGTGATGTCACGTTAATGGCAGGGTGATGTCACGTTAATGGCGGGTGATGTCACGTTAATGGCAGGAGTGATGCCGTTAATGGCATGATGTCACGTTAATGGCAGGGTGATGTCACGTTAATGGCAGGGTGATGTCACGTTAATGGCTGGGTGATGTCACGTTAATGGCTGGGTGATGTCACGTTAATGGCTGGGTGATGTCACGTTAATGGCTGGGTGATGTACGTTAATGGCTGGGTGATGTCAGTTTGGCTGGGTGCTGTCACGTTAATGGCAGGGTGATGTCACGTTAATGGCAGGGTGATGTCACGTTAATAGCAGGGTGATGTCACGTAATGGCGGGTGATGTCACGAAATGGCGGGTGACGTCACGGTAATGGCAGGGTGACGTCACGTTAATGGCAGGGTGACGTCACGTTAATGGAGGGTGATGTCACGTTAATGGCAGGGTGATGTCACGTTAATGGCAGGGTGATGTCAGGTTAATGGCGGGTGATGTCACGTTAATGGCAGGGTGATGTCACGTTAATGGCGGGTGATGTCACGTTAATGGCAGGGTGATTCACGTTAATGGCAGGGTGATGTCACGTTAAGGGGGGTGATGTCACGTTAATGGCAGGGTTGTCACGTTAATGGCAGGGGGGTGTCACGTTAATGGCAGGGTGATGTCACGTTAATGGCAGGGTGATGTCACTTTAAATGGTATGGTGAAGTCGTCGGTGGCGAGTGACGTAACATCCCCTCAGCACCCCGTGATTACGCAGTACGTTATGAAATGTTTGCAGAAACCCCAAACCAGAAGGACTGGTCTGGGACCCTCGCTGGGCGATGCTAAACGGAATCATCATATAGACAATAGATAGAAAGGGTCCGTGTGGATGGGTGTGAGGTGGACCTGCTTAGTTTGGGCCAGAAGGCCTGAGCAGTGCTTTTTCCCTTGTAAGTGAGTGTGACTTAGATCTGCCTAGCATGGGCCTGCAGCAGTGCTCTTTCCTGATGGTTTGCAGTGAGCCGTCAATAAGCCATTTCAACAGAGGTCTTTGGATACTGATAAAAGAGTTGGAAGATTGCAGATAAATTAGGCCTACAACGGCCCTTCATGGACAGTTTATGCAAAAAGACCTGGCCTCAAATTTCATGGCTAAGCTCTACAATTATTATCCAAAATAATAATAGTAATAATTCTAGGCGTGTTGGTAGACAGCAACCACCCAGAGAGGGTACTCCCCAAGTAGTGTAAAACGGAAACCAGTATAGTTTTATGATGGAAGGATTGCTGGTGTCCATTAAACATGCATTACAAAGGTATGTCTTGCTACTTCTACTTAAGTAGGTCACACTACACATGCATGTACACCATATTATTTACAATCCATCTGCGTTTTCTCTTTTTTCTTAATAGTTCTTGTTCTTCTTAATTTTCTTATCTAGGGGAAGTGGAACAAATTCTTCCTCCGTAAGCCATACGTTTAGAGGCGACTAATATGCCGGAGCATATTAGTCAATTATACCCGGGATGAACCTGGAGTGGATGACGATCCTGGGAAAATAACCCAACCGGGGATGAAGCGTAGTCTTGGGTATGGATGACGTAGTCCTGTGTTTTTGGGTAACGTAGTCTTGGGTAAAAATGACGTGCGGGAGGGTGATGCAGTCCTGGATATGGACCTGGGGCTTGGGAGTGGGTGACGTAGTCCTGGGTATGGGTGACGTTTCCTGGGGTTTGGGTGACGTATTCCCCGGGTATGGATGACGTATTCTGGGATGGATGACTTTCTAGGAAAATGGCATCTGGGATAAATGAAGCACTCGGGTATAAATGACGCACTTATGGGTATAAATGACGTACTCATGGGATAAACATAATCATGGGTATAAATAAGTCACTAACAACGATGACTGCTCTCCTCTTTGAGATGATTTCCCTCTAACCTCGACTGCTGCCTCAAGGGACATTGTCTTGTAATAGTTGTTTTCCCTCACCTGCTCTACAAACTCTCCAACCAATTCACGGAACGGGGGGGACTTGAACCCATGCCATGGGTTCCAGTCCCACCCTTATTTCATGAACAACTTACTAGTCCTCAGAAAGCTTTACCGTTCATGTACGAGCATTGTTATTACTCTTCTTGATTTAGTTTTTGTAAATGCAACTGTTATTTTTTTATGAACAAACTTTCGTTCATGGACAAACCTTACAGTTCGTGAACAAACTTTACTGTTCATGAACAAACTTTACTGTTCATGAAACAAACTTTACTGTTCATGAAACAAACTTTACTGTTCATGAACAACTTTGTTCATGAACAAACTTTGTTCATGAACAAACTTTGTTCATGAACAAAACTTTGTTCATGAACAAACTTTGTTCATGAACAAAACTTTGTTCATGAACAAACTTTATTCATTAACAAAATATACTACTTATGGGTTTAACTACTGTTCATCAACTGTCTGTTCTTAGTGAACACACTGTTCCTTATCAATCCTTTCGAATATTATTTGTTAAAATGCCGTTTACAAAGGACTAAGTGAACAAACCTGTAACTTAATCTGTTCATGAAAGAGCTTTCCTGTTTAACGTTACTGTTTAACAAGCTTTACTTTCATGAACAAGATATTCTGTTCATGAACAAGATGTTAGTCATGAACATTCTTTTCTTTCATTAAAAAGATTTACTGTTCATGAACTAGGCCACTGTTCATCTAAACACTCTTACTGAACACATTTACCATTCATTAACATTACAACTTGTTTATTAACAAATTTACCCGCTTGTTAAAAAATTTTTTTGCCTTTTATGAGACTGCCGTTGACTGTTACTGAACAGACCTTAAGTAAGTGCCTTCATTTTTCCACTATAATCTACCTTGTCCATAATTACTATCGCATTTGTTTTTGTCTGTTTCGTAAGGTGAAGTCAGGATCTTCCCTTAATTCATGGTATAACTTAACAAATCTCTTAGGACAGTTGTCTTGCAGAGGTCTGAGCGAAGATTCAACACAACTGTCCTCAAATATTTAAGTTATCCATGAATTAAGAAAGATCTTAGACTTCACCTTACGAAACAGACGAAATAAATGCGAAAATATGGACAATGTAGATTATAGTGGAAAATAACATGTTATTAGAAGAGGGGAACTTAGTGCTTTTAAACATAGTATTAGAAAAAGGGGGGAACTTACGTGCTTCTTAAACATGTTATTAGAAGAAGGGGGAACTTACGTGCTTCGTAAACATAGTATTAGAAGAAGGGGGAACTTACGTGCTTCTTAAACATGTTATTAGAAGAAGGGGGAGCTTACGTGCTTCTTAAACATGTTATTAGAAGAAGGGGGAACTTACGTCCCTCTTAAACACACTTCAGTGAGGCTCTCAATGTTTTCACTGTAACTGCAGTATAAATTTAAATTTTCCAGAGTAATTAATATATTTTTAATTTCTAGACTCCTCCAACCCGTAAAAAATCAATTCATTTCTTCCGGTGCTTTGAGGGAATTAATCCAGTAATTGAAAAAAGCGTTTTAATTTCCGTAGAGTTATTAAATTACATTTTATTCTCTTTGTGTACGTGCTCACTATTTGAGGTTGTGGTGGTCTACTCTGAGCTGTTGGCCAGGCTTCATAACGTCATGGCCAGGCTTCATAACGTCATGGCCAGGCTTCATAACGTCATGGCCAGGCTTCGTAACGTCATGGCCAGGCTTCGTAACGTCATGGCCAGGCTTCGTAACGTCATGGCCACTCTTCATAACGTCATGGCCAGGCTTCGTAACGTCATGGCCAGGCTTCATAACGTCATGGCCAGGCTTCATAACGTCATTTAACTGTTTTCACTAGTAACTTGTACCTCTGTTTATTTCTCTTTAAATCATTACATGGTGTTTGCTTCCCACAGCGCCTCTCTAAGTCAATCTACTTTCTGGCTAACCTCGGGCTGAAGAACTACTTTCTAATATACACACAGTGGCCACTGTATTAGGTACATCTGCTTGTTGATAAGTAAGACACATGTGCACAACAGTTAGGTATCTTTATTCTGAAACATTTCGCCTATACAGTAGGCTTCTTCAGTCGAATAAATAGGCAGCAGAGGCAGTAGAGAGGTAGTTTTGAGGTAATCAGTCCACCACCCTTCGAGAGTGATGGACTGATTACATCGTCTTTGCATCTACTGCCTCTGCTGCCTCCTCTATATTCGACTGAAGAAGCCAATTGCGTAATCGAAATATTTCAGAATAAAGATATTAAACCGTTACACATGTGCCTTACCTATCAACTTGTCAGTATTATGACCACTATCATATACCTGTGTGTTATTGCAAATATGTAATCAGCCAATCACGTGTAGCTCCTCAGTGTCTAAAATCCTTCAGACATGGTGAAGAGGATCAGTTGTTATTCAGAAAGCATCAGAATGGGGAAGGAATGTGATCTAAAGTGAGTTTCACCTTGGAATAATTGTTGGTACCAGACGGGTAATTTTGAGTATCTCAGAAACTGCTCATCTCCTGGGATTTTTACGCAAAAGTCTTTTGAGCTTACAAAGAATGGTATGAAAAAATATCCAGCATCAGGTGAAAGAAAATGCCTTGTTAATGTTTCCAGCACCTTGCTAATGTTTCCAGCACCTTGTTGATGTTTCCAGCACCTTGTTAATGTTTCCAGCACCTTGTTAATGTTTCCAGCACCTTGTTAATGTTTCCAGCACCTTGTTAATGTTTCCAGCACCTTGTTAATGTTTCCAGCACCTTGTTAATGTTTCCAGCACCTTGTTAATGTTTCCAGCACCTTGTTAATGTTTCCAGCACCTTGTTAATGTTTCCAGCACCTTGTTAATGTTTCCAGCACCTTGTTAATGTTTCCAGCACCTTGTTAATGTTTCAAGCACCTTGTTAATGTTTCAAGCACCTTGTTAATGTTTCAAGCACCTTGTTAATGTTTCAAGCACCTTGTTAATGTTTCAAGCACCTTGTTAATGTTTCAAGCACCTTGTTGATGTTTCCAGCACCTTGTTGATGTTTCCAGCACCTTGTTGATGTTTCCAGCACCTTGTTGATGTTTCCAGCACCTTGTTGATGTTTCCAGCACCTTGTTAATGTTTCCAGCACCTTGTTAATGTTTCCAGCACCTTGTTAATGTTTCCAGCACCTTGCTAATGTTTCCAGCACCTTGCTAATGTTTCCAGCACCTTGCTAATGTTTCCAGCACCTTGCTAATGTTTCCAGCACCTTGTTAATGTTTCCAGCACCTTGTTAATGTTTCCAGCACCTTGTTAATGTTTCCAGCACCTTGTTAATGTTTCCAGGACCTTGTTAATGTTTCCAGGACCTTGTTAATGTTTCCAGCACCTTGTTAATGTTTCCAGGACCTTGTTAATGTTTCCAGGACCTTGTTAATGTTTCCAGGACCTTGTTAATGTTTCCAGGACCTTGTTAATGTTTCCAGGACCTTGTTAATGTTTCCAGCATCTTGTTAATGTTTCCAGGACCTTGTTTAGTCTATGCCACTACTATTCTGTGGGAAATGGGGCACCCTAAATACTACAAGGGTGTACCTAATAAAAATGTGACACCTCTGCATTCTTAAATTCAGTTTTACTCCCTTGTTTTCTTTTTTCACTTCACAAACATTGTGTCGTTATCTGTGCTCTCAAGCCCTGTGATTATCCTGTAAAATCTTCTTTTCATTCCTCTAGTTTTCTTTGCTAAAATCATCAGGTTCAGTTCCTTTAGCCTCTTAGTAGACCAGTCGCCTAAGCCATAAACTCATTCTCAGTGTAAATGTCTGCAACTTTTTTTTTTTTTTATATCCTTAATCAGAAATGGGCTACAAGCAAATGCTGCATATTCTACAGGAGGTGAAGAGCAAGGCTGAGCGACCAGGAGGTATATGTTTCATATTGGGCTCAGAATGAAAGCCATGAGTAAGCTCGCTTGGCGCTCATCATTGTGCTGCTAATTTGCTGCACTGGCAAAATGCTCGGTTCATTGCTGCAAAGTCTGTCTTATTTATTCTCAGTCAAAATTTTTATTTCATCCTCGTAAGTATTTATAACTTTGCTATTGTTGAAATTCAATACCCCAATAGTCACTTGTCTGACCATCCGCGTAATCTGTCCAAGTATTCCTGGTCATTAAGGATTTATTTACATGTTTTTATTTCAGTTATTTTTACATACGTAAACATCTGACATATCGCTTATCTTTATGAGAACAGTACAGGTCCCAGCACTTGGTACCTCGGGAACCTCGAGCGTCTCCTCCTACCATCCTGCAACGTCCTCCCTGACCAACACTGTCTGTCCTCTTTTCCCTGTAATTCATAATAAGAACATAAGAAAGAAGGAACACTGCAGCAGGCCTACTGGCCCATGCGAGGCAGGTCCAAATCTCCAACGGCTTAAGCCCCGACCCAGCCAGGTCAGGTTACATTCACTTAAGGAGGGAACACTGCATCTGACCTAGCACAGGCTAGTCAGGACCAACTCACACCCAACCGCACCCACTCATATAATTGTCTAGTTGACCACCTGGTCAGCCGACCACCTGGTCAGGTCACTTCCACTTAAGGAATTAGTACAGCTACTGACCTGGTAATACAAGCTAGTCAGGTCCAAATTCACACCCATCCACACCCACCCATGTATTTATCTAACCTATTTTTAAAACTACACAACGTCTTAGCATCTATGACGGTACTCGGGAGTTTGTTCCACTCATCCACAACTCTATTACCAAACCAGTGCTTTCCTATATCCTTCCTGAATCTGAACTTTTCCAACTTGAAACCATTGCTGCGAGTCCTGTCTTGGCTGGATATTTTCAGCACGCTATTTACATCCCTTTATTTATTCCTGTTTTCCATTTATACACCTCAATTCACTTCTACTTTACAGTGGTTGGACAAAATAACATGAACACCTGCTGATTGAACTGTTGAACTGCCGAATGACTGAATGATCAATTTAAGTGTGTTACAGATCCCCATTGTGCTATCTTCAAAGATAATAATGCAACAATTCACACCGCTAGTTATTCAAAATCAGGATAAAGATCATGAAAGTAAAGTCGAACACTTGGACTGGCCCCCACAATCACCGGATCTAAATATTATCGAGCATCTGTGGGGTCAAGTGGAACAGCAAGTAAGAAACCGATTTCCTCTACCATCATCTTTGGAAAAGTTAGAGCAGATTTTGATTGAGGAAAGACTCAGAATTCCCCTGGATATTGTTCAAATGCTATTTGAATAAATTCCTCAACGAATTGGTGCTGTTTTAATTGCAAATTGAGGACCAACTCCATATTAAAAGTAAAACAAAATGTTATAGAAGGTGTTCATATTATTTTGTGCAGTCCCTGTACATAACCTCTTTGGTACGGTGCCAAATACCTTCTTGCAATCTAAGGAAATACAGTCCAGCCAGCCTTATCGTTCTTGCTCTATGTCATCCTGTAGGAGGAAATAAAGTACTTGTAGGCCAGCCTTTTTTTTCCATTCTAAACCCAAGCTGATATTTTTTTTATGAAAACACTCTTCTCTTGGAGAGTAAGAGATGTGTGTCTGTAATTCAGTGTTTTATGTCACTTCACTCCATGTGATAGTTCGTAAGCATGTCTGGCTTGTTCATCTTTAACTGGAGTCATTTTAGTAGTGATGGAATGACAGACTGGGAAATCCTTGAATTACCTAGTCAGATTTCATCATGACAGAGATCATGAATCCCTCTGACATTACTTAGAGAAATTCCATTTACTTTGGTAGAACTACCGACATATGCAACTAATGAGACATTTTATTGTGGCAACTAATCGCACTCCAGGAGCTCGGTCAAGACGTTACGGCATTAGTTGCAGATGTGTCGATTTACCTAATATTTACTCTCTGAAAATCACGCAAAAATAAATAGTAAAAGTCATTGCCTTTTCTTAGACCCACAGGTCCTACTGTGTCTTGTTCAACCATTGTCAAGTGCTAATTTTAACCTTTTCGAATAATTGCCTGGCAGCCTCAGTGACACTTTTGATGGGAATTGTATCTAGTAAGCGATCTACTAGTAGTACTACATCAGGCACTATCCTCCTGCTCAGACATACACTCGTCTGTGCCGTGTCGTAGTATTGATTATCCTTGTCGGTGTAGAAACCACATAGGCTGCAGATCGGCTTTCCAGTGAGATGTTTTAAATATGACATCTTAATAAAGGTTTCTATGAGAGCCTTGATCGAACAATGTATTTACTGTTTTTTCTGATTACTGTCTCCAGGTATCAAACGTGCTACGGATAATGCTGCTTCTGTTACACCACCTTCAGTAATTTTTGCAGCTAGCTAAGACTGGTGACTAAGTTCATTTTGAACTACGCGTGTTTTCCAGTGTCACAGTTTCTGCATTTAGACAGTTGAACTTAATAGGTTTAAATATCAAGATTTTTTAAGCATTTACAGTACAATATTGCCAATTGCGATTTACCTCTCTAGGATTAGTTTTTAGTTAAATTATTGTATATCAGTGATAATACATACCAATAAAGGCAATGCGCCTTCGAGGACTGTTTTATTTTTAATGGCGTCCTTCAATCTTGTCTCCCAGGATACGACCCACAACAGTCAACTAACGCTCAGGTACCTACTTACTGTGAGTGAACAGGGGCAGGATATAGTATAGGGAAACATGCACAACGTCTCACCCGTGCCGGGAAGCGATCTCGGACCCTCAGTGTGTGAGCTGAAGATGCTATCAACAGAGTCATGTGCACCTACATTTGTTTGATTAACTGACCAATTTTAACCTTAACCAACTTACTGGACTTCTTATTAAGTGAAGTTGGTGTATAGCGGGTGTTTGGTACTTTGAACAGCGGACTGGTAAGCTCTTTCAGTGGCTCTTGCTAATTTAATATCCTGCATAACCTCTGTTGAGTATCAACTCGTGTTGCGCCCCTTGAACTGGGCCTCAATGTATATAATGTATATTTCAATTTTCTATAATTTTATATTGCGAATATTCTCGATTATAGCTAAATCGTTAATATTTGGCTTTATATTATTATTAGATTATTATTTAACTTAGCTATATATATTAGGTAGGATGTAATATTTTATGTTGTGCTCGAGTGTGTAGTAACTGCCTTGGTGTTGGCAAACGACTGTTACGCGGCCGGCGTCTTGTTGCGGGGAGGAGTCAGTCTCTGGACACACCTGAGCTGGGTGGTTGTTCCTCTTTGATCTCTCTCTCTGGCCTGCTGCCCTCGTCGAGTCAACTCCTCACTCTTGTTGTTCTCGACATTAGACTCTGTTGGGTAGAGTATGTATTTGTTGGTGAGGCGAATCATACTTCTCAGAACTCTGTGTAACTCTGTTCACAGAGAATGGACTAGACAGTGATTGTTCGACGTTGTTCTGGGTTGTGTGTCATTTGACACTCTTTGATAACTCAGGTCTCAAGCTCTAGCTCTGGACCTACTTCGATAAGGCATCTGTGCACCGCCACAGTTTGGGATTGTTTATGCTGAACCTAGTTTCAGTAGAAAGGGAGTTTTGGGACTGTTTTGGAGGATCTACTGATGGTCCCCAGTTAGGGTCGATTTTATATCTCCTTGTTCCTGATGCTGTGTTGCGGTTGCCTGTTATAGTGCTGTTATGCGAAGTGGTCATTTTACTGTACAATCCCGCTGTTCAGATTGTAAGTTTAGTACAGCTAGCTTATGAGAAGTTGTTCTGTCGTACACTGGTTGAGTCGAGTCATAGTTACCGGGAGCACACTCGTACACATATTATTATTTGTATATATTATTGTTATTACTGACATTGTACCTGATGGTACCTCTGAGTCATTTATATATATGTGCCCTCAGCACAGACTTATAGTATATGAGAGCAGTGTAGGAGCTACCCTCCTAAGTATCCTATTTGATATATTAATTAATATCTTTTATATTAGATTTACTTTGCTACCCTAGATTTTCTCACTTTGTTAATAAATCTTTTAAATCATTTACTTTGGTTAGTACCCTATCAGTTGTAATCCTCTTCATCTATATAATATGTCGGATAACTGAACCAGGATACTGACTTTGTTGCAAAAGCCCAGTAACAGGCTGGATGCTAGAAGGGCTTTCCTTTCTAGTGTTCACTGGAGATATCTATTGTTAATAGATATCGTGTCATTTTGTAACAAATGGGGGCCTGTCCGGGATGTTCTTGATCCAAGGTGTTGGAGGAATTGTCCAGTTTGCCATACTAGTAACTCTATGGTCAAACACTTTGAGTAATTTCTTAATCTGAAGACTAGGAGTTTGGTCTTGTACAACATCATAGGGGATGTATGTACCTGCCCGAGTCTCTTGATCCAAGGAGATGGAAATACTGTTAATGAGCTCTGGCTCTAAGACAACCAACTCTTGTGTAAATTGTAAAGTAAATTCTTACATTAGGATTCTAGCTTCCCATAATCACTCTCTCATATTGTACTTATTTTCATGATGTGTGACAAGGTGAAAAAGTTAATTGATACTCTGACTTTGTCGAAGTTACGTACTTTAAAACTTCAGACTTGTTGGCAGATAGCCAAGTATCTGGGTGTGACGTACAACCGTAGTTACACCGCAGTAACAGTCAGAGCATTAATTAAAGATCTGTTGTTTCCTGATAATACAGAGAGTTCTGATTCAGAATCAGAGTCAGAGAGCTTAGTGTCACAATTAGAAAGTATGTCGCTAATTGATGACGTAGAAGTGAGAGCAACTCAGACAGAGGTTTCTGAGCCTAGTGTTCCTGCTCAGTTTTCTCTCACTCCCTACTGTCTGCCTCAGACAGTACACAGTGTAGCTGGAAGTATGACGCAGCCTCATACTACTACTGTTTATGCTACTCCTGTCTCTACTTATACTAGACCAGATCTAGGCTCTATGGGCATGGCTGGACTAGGTGACCGACCCAGGGTCTATCCAGATAAACCTGTTCATTTACCTTCTCCCTTGTCCTTTGATCCTATATCGCAGGACCAATTCAACAGGATGGAACGCCTAATATTGTTGCAAACTGCACAAATTGAGGCACAGAGGAAATTGAACGAGGAAGAGTTCCATAGAGAAACTGTTCGTTTCCAGAGACAACAGAGTATTAGATCTGATCAACCTAGTAAGACTATAGAGGATACATTTAACGTGCAGAAAGCTGCCACAATGGTCCCTAAGTTTTTTGAGACAGACCTGGACACGTATTTTGATGTGTTCGAGAATCAAGCACGTGCCATGAATTGGCCACGTAAGCATTGGGCTACTTTGTTGCACACAGCTTTGACTGGCAGAGCACAAACATGTACTGCTGCTTTGCCATTTGCCAAATACATTGACTATGACACAGTCAAAGAAACCATTCTTGAGACATATAATTTGTTACCTGTAAGTTACCAACGTGCATTTCGTACGTTACAACGACGACAGGGTCAAACTTGTGTGGAGTTTGCCCGGGAGAAAAAGCTTGCATTTGAGAGGTGGTGTAGGGCCTCCCAGTGTAATTCTTATGACCGTCTCGTTCAGCTGATACTTCACGAGGAGTTCAACAACTGTATGTCTGCTGATGTACAGGAATATCTGATCGACCACACTGCCACAGATATTCTAGAGACTGCAGCATTAGCTGACAACTATGAAATTTCTCACACAATTGTACGTACCAAAGCTGAGAGAAAAAAGGTAACTAAGAAATGTCCTAGGAATTGGCAAAACAAATCTGCTGATCAGTGCCGGCCTAAAACTGCTACTGTTACTTCTCGTACCTTCACCAGGAAACCTGACATTCCTGAATCTGTCTCTGTAGCAAGACAGAAGTCTAATATTGAGAAGAAAAATGTCAAATGTAACTACTTTCTTAGGAAAGGTCATACTCGAGAATATTGTTTTAAGTTAGAAAGAGATATGAGACAAGATCGTGCGGCTGGCGCCCCCACTCAAGTCGTATCTTCGGTGCAACAAGGGCACGATCCTAGTCATACTTCTGACTCCCCAGTTTTCGAGAATGTTCCTCAGAATAGATGACTAACATCAGAGTATCTGATGAGAAGATTCAGTCAGCTATGAGTCCTTACTTATCGAGAGGCAAAGTAGGACTTGACGAATCTAAGCTAACTGAGATAATTACTTTCCGAGACACAGGAAGTTATCTTACATTGTTAAGAGATGATGTATTGCCTTTAACTAACGATACCTATACCCAGATAGATGTATTGTTAGAAGCCTATGGAGGTGCTGTTATTAAAGTTCCTCTTCACAAAGTGTACCTTGAAACAAGCTATTATTCTGGTTATATGTCAGTTGGTATTTCCAGTGGTGAATTTCCTATCAGGTCAGTGGACTTGTTGATAGGAAACGATATCCTTCAGTCAGGTATTTGTAAGGAGCCACTTGTGATTGATAATACCACTGAGGATAACTACGCAATTGAAGCATGTAGAGAGAAACCTATATTATTCCCCCTCAGTGCAATTACCCGCGCTATGTCAAAGATACAACAACAACCATCCTTGTCTCCTGCTGAGTTAGTTGATGATAATGACTTGGGGTTAAATATGTTGTTCAGTGATTCTCTGCGGCCAGGATCACTAGCACTGACACCCCCCCTACCTCATCAACCTAGTCAAGACACAACTGATGTGAAGATTTTAACTCACGACGATTTAATCAAGGATCAGTTTGTTGATCAGTCTTTGGAAAGACTGAGAGATATAGCAGTTACTGAGAGTGAAGCAAAGGATCTCGATAATTGTTATTATTACAGTAAAGGTGTACTATTGGAGAAACGTACTAGTCTGTTGACAGCTGACAGTGATTCCACCACAGTCAAGCATCTTGTTGTTTTACCAGTTACATTTCGTGAGCAAGCTCTTGATTTTGCGCACAATAGTCCCATAGGAGGACATTTGGGTGTCAGGAAGACACTTGGTAAACTGGCAAAACATTTCACTTGGCCGGGAATGAGGGACACTGTTGCTGATCATGTGCGACGTTGCCACGTCTGTCAGGTGACAGGCGAACCAGCTCACTCGCCTCCACCTGCTCCTCTCATACCAATAAATCATGTATACCACATTAATCAGCTGAAGGCATACTACGCTAGCCCTCTACTTACTGCTTCTATTCTTCCTAGACCACAGGAAAGAAACGTCAGCCTGCCTGACATCTCTAGAGGTATAGAGGTGCGTTTAGAAAATTCAGTGACGCTACAATCACTCGATAATTTTCTAAGTAACCTTGATGCTGATAAAGCAAGTAATGTTAAGAACATGATTTTGCAGTACCCTGAATTGTTTAGTGATGTTCCTAAGCGTTGTACTCTGGGCGTACATGACGTTGATGTACAGGGAGCATCACCTATTAAACAATCACCATACAGAATGAGTCCAACGAAACATAGAGCATTGAGAGAAGAAGTTGACTTTTTGTTATCTCATGGACTTATTGAACGCAGTAAAAGTCCATGGGCCTCACCGTATATATTAGTGCCCAAGCCTGACGGTAGTTTCAGGATGTGTACTGATTACAGGAAAGTGAACTCTGTCACCTTGCCTGATGGTTATCCTTTACCTCGCATAGACGACCTGATTGATCGTGTGTCAGGAGCACAGTATGTCAGTCGTTTAGATCTCTTACGAGGATATTATCAAGTCCCGCTTACTGAACGTGCTCAAGAAATTTCTGCCTTCACTGTTCAAGATGGATTGTTCAACTATCTCGTCACTCCATTCGGCTTATGTAATGCTGCTTCGTCATTTCAACGTATTATAAACGAGTTGACCTACAACTTAGACGGAGTAGAAGCCTATCTTGACGATTTAGTGGTGTACAGTGACGAATGGGAACAACACTTGACACGTCTCAGAGCTTTGTTTGAGAAACTGACACATTATAATTTCACTGTTAACTTGGCTAAGTGTAGTTTTGGTCAAGCCAAGATAACCTATTTAGGGTTTTGTATAGGCCAAGGTGAAGTTGCTCCTATTGATGCTAAAGTTCGTGCTATTGCTGCATTTCCAGTACCACAGGATAGGAAGGGTGTGCAAAGATTCCTGGGTATGGCAGGTTATTATCGCAGGTTCTGTCCTAACTTTGCTCAAGTCGCTGCTCCTCTCACTGAGCTCACTAGTAGCAAAGTCCAGTTCATCTGGACTCAAGATTGTTCAGACTCATTTACAAGGTTGAAGCGCTTGCTTTCCTCTGCTCCTGTTTTGCAGAGTCCTAACTTCAACCTACCCTTCTGTCTGCATATAGATGCGAGTGGTTATGCAGTGGGAGCGGTATTATTGCAAAAATCCACTTCCACTGACATATTGCATCCTATCTGCTACTATTCTTCTAAACTCAAACGACATCAGAAAAACTATGCCACTATTGAGAAAGAGGCACTAGCTCTCGTGGTGTCGTTAGAACATTTTGATGTATATTTGGGTACTTCTCCTTTTAAGATAAATGTATTTTCTGACCACAATCCTCTCACCTATATTAACACAATGAAGAGTAAAAATGCTAGGATAATGAGGTGGGCTCTCAGGATCCAGCATTACTCCATAAGTATTAAACATATTAGTGGTCGATGTAATGTAATTGCTGACGCTCTGTCACGTCCTTAATTATCATTACAACATTTAAATTAACGTAAATTTTGTGCCCAATATACTATTTTGTTACTTGCTACTTTGTTTCATTAAGTAAAGTAACGTAAATTCAATACTGCCCATATAATTTTATGTATTCATGTCTAATTATAATTTCTTTCCATGTATCTACAGTAATGTGTTTTGTAAGTTGGTGTGTTGTGAAGGAGATACTGAGAGAAGCTGAGTGTCTGTGTAGTGGTTGGTGGGCGATGTTTGTTGCCAAGCAGACTGTTCCGTGGTGACCCCCCCCCACTTCTCTACACACCTTATTCTCTCAAGCTTCCTCATGCAGTCCAGTCATTGCTGCTTCACATTCCACTACCACTGTATTAGAGTGGAATGTCGTCTCCTATCGCACAAGACTGCTGTTGTGTAGTCGTCACTACTATGACTACCACTGTTCGAGCCTCGGATGTCTCTGCTATGTCTCCTCTACATCAGTGTATGGACATAACCGTGATTATGCCGATATACGAAGTTGTATACTACCCTAGTACGAGGGACATATCCTAGTGAAATGACACTGTAGAAAAGTTTAAGAGTTAACTGAAGGTCTCTGAGATGTTGATACTTTAAGAAATATTTGAGACATGAGACATTACTACTTCTCCTAGTGCGACCGTTAGTCGTGATGGGGGGGTGTTGCGCCCCTTGAACTGGGCCTCAATGTATATAATGTATATTTCAATTTTCTATAATTTTATATTGCGAATATTCTCGATTATAGCTAAATCGTTAATATTTGGCTTTATATTATTATTAGATTATTATTTAACTTAGCTATATATATTAGGTAGGATGTAATATTTTATGTTGTGCTCGAGTGTGTAGTAACTGCCTTGGTGTTGGCAAACGACTGTTACGCGGCCGGCGTCTTGTTGCGGGGAGGAGTCAGTCTCTGGACACACCTGAGCTGGGTGGTTGTTCCTCTTTGATCTCTCTCTCTGGCCTGCTGCCCTCGTCGAGTCAACTCCTCACTCTTGTTGTTCTCGACATTAGACTCTGTTGGGTAGAGTATGTATTTGTTGGTGAGGCGAATCATACTTCTCAGAACTCTGTGTAACTCTGTTCACAGAGAATGGACTAGACAGTGATTGTTCGACGTTGTTCTGGGTTGTGTGTCATTTTGACACTCTTTGATAACTCAGGTCTCAAGCTCTAGCTCTGGACCTACTTCGATAAGGCATCTGTGCACCGCCACAGTTTGGGATTGTTTATGCTGAACCTAGTTTCAGTAGAAAGGGAGTTTTGGGACTGTTTTGGAGGATCTACTGATGGTCCTCAGTTAGGGTCGATTTTATATCTCCTTGTTCCTGATGCTGTGTTGCTGTTGCCTGTTATAGTGCTGTTATGCGAAGTGGTCATTTTACTGTACAATCCCGCTGTTCAGATTGTAAGTTTAGTACAGCTAGCTTATGAGAAGTTGTTCTGTCGTACACTGGTTGAGTCGAGTCATAGTTACCGGGAGCACACTCGTACACATATTATTATTTGTATATATTATTGTTATTACTGACATTGTACCTGATGGTACCTCTGAGTCATTTATATATATGTGCCCTCAGCACAGACTTATAGTATATGAGAGCAGTGTAGGAGCTACCCTCCTAAGTATCCTATTTGATATATTAATTAATATCTTTTATATTAGATTTACTTTGCTACCCTAGATTTTCTCACTTTGTTAATAAATCTTTTAAATCATTTACTTTGGTTAGTACCCTATCAGTTGTAATCCTCTTCATCTATATAATATGTCGGATAACTGAACCAGGATACTGACTTTGTTGCAAAAGCCCAGTAACAGGCTGGATGCTAGAAGGGCTTTCCTTTCTAGTGTTCACTGGAGATATCTATTGTTAATAGATATCGTGTCATTTTGTAACAACTCGATAGTTTTGTAATAAAATTGTCTTTGCAATGCACTACCAAAGAGTCAGTCGACTGCATATAGATCATGATTCCACTCCATTTGTAATCTGAACTGCTGTAATTCTATACAATTATGTTGGTGAGACTAAGGATGTCATAGTTCACGAATTAAATTAATTGATCTAATTCTAAGTTTCCATAACTAGAATCTATGTTAAGAAAATCTTTAATTAGTTTAAGTGAGCCTCCTTTTACTTGATTCATTAAACTGAGTAATAAGACCACTCAAGTTTGTTACATCACTGTCTGATGCTTTAAAGCTAGGCCAGAATTTTCCCAGTTATCTTGTGGTCTAAAGACAGGTAGTGTCCTCTCTAGTAGCTTAGGGAATAGTAGACCTTGACATGTTTTTACGTTAGGGGGCCATAGTGCTACTAGTTAAATTATGATGAACTAATAATTTACTCTCAAACATTTTATCTTAAAGCTCACTGAATCTAATTTGCAGACGTTAGGTACTTGTTTTAGCAGTGAAATCACCTGCCAGCATCCTATCGTACTCAGTATACAAAGTTAAGAGGAAATATTATTTTTCATGGAATGCTTCACGAGGTTTCATTAATAATAATTCTACTCTAACACCAGAACAAATCTCTTCCTAATTTTGCACGTCTCTGGTCAAATGACCACTTTTAGTATTAAGTGACCTCTGACCCCTTTACCTTCTTCGGCATCTTCATCCATAGTGTTAATAAGTTGATGTCAAAAATGCTCAATGGTTTTTTCCTTAAGATAATCTCAATTCCATATTACCATTATTGTAACAATCTAATATCATTATATAATAATTTAAACAGTAAAATTTCATCATATTGCAATTTTGAAAACAATTTTATCTAGAATAAACTCAATAAATAAGCTGCCCCTAATGCCATGGCATGTCAGTGGCTCTCCTTGCACCCAATTTACATTGTAACTACCAATACCTATGTAATCTGCAATCTGCAACGAAATAAAATTTACTTTACTTTACTTTACCTACTTTGGTCTCCTTTCTCAGACCGAACCTATTTACCACCCAATCCCCCCTTCCCTTTGCCATCCTCCCTAGGTCGCTTCCTCTCCTGTCTCCTCCCGAGTCAATGTATGAGTCAATGTTCATTGACAAATATATTAATATTTATTTTAATTTCAGTTAAATAATCTTTTAGATTTAAGTAATCATTCAAGTTTAAGTGTTCATGGTATTAATTTGTGTTAATCGTCTGGGTAGGAAGATGATCATGCCTCTCAGGGGACCTCCGGGGTCAAGGTACAACTAGACCTAACTCAAAACACTGTCACAATCTACCTTTAATTTGTCTGAGGGCGACTTTTGTGTAGCTGGTCCATCCTAAGCTACGTCCTTCAAAATGCCCTCTACTCAGATCAGTATTTACACAGGGTGGAAATTAAATGTATTAAGGATTCACAAAGTCCATACGTCTATAACTCAATAAAATTAGCTCAATTAAGTGAGTATAGTGAATGTGTGGAGAGAATTCTTAATATGAAGGAAATGTGGAGTTACTGAAAGTATTCAGAGGGCTGAGGAGGGTTGTTGAGGTGGTATGAATATATAAAGAGGGGACATACTGGATTTTTACCTGACCGACACTACAATGAAAATATATATGGTTGCACGGCTAGGAATATTACAAAAGAATACACACCTAAATAATCACCAATATTTTGTAGTGATACATGAACCAATAATATAATTAAGGAAATAATTAGAAAAATTTAAACTAAAAGATAATTGTCATAACTTTCCACGAGAATGATCATCAGGCTGTCCTCTCCTGGCAGTGTTGTCAGATTCTTCTCTTGACCATAAGCTAACCTAAACCTTCATTTGAGGTCCCAGACGTGATAATGAACCACAATAATATTTAGGATAATTTCCAAGGCTGTAGTGTAGTAGTAGTTTAATATATAGTTCCCAGGTGCACGAGGTGCTTTCACTAATCACAACTATCACTACTACCCGCTCCGGGTGTGCAGTGTACTACACTGATGGATCAAGAGACCCGAGGCCAGCCGCACGGGTTCCGGGATATATCACTCCTCCCTAACGGCCGGCTGGCGCCTCCCAGACCACTGCAGCATCCTACAGGCAGAACTCCACGCCATCCAGAGGGCCATCCAACATGCGCTCCTGGAACACCACCAACCTCCTGTCATCCACGTCGACTCCAGGGCGGCGATACAGGCCATCATGCATAGGGAGCCCAAGGATAACATCCGGCTCCTCACCGCCATCAGAAGAGACCTACATTCACTTGACGAGCAGGGCCGGCAAGCAGCAATCAATTGGATACCAAGCCACATCGACCTTGCTGGGAATGATGTGGCGGATGGGCGGCTAAGTCTGCCACACTTGTGGCCCAACTTGCGACTACAATTGCCATTAGCCGCAGGCAGGTGCACCTGGGGGCAGCTTCGGCAGCCAGACGCCCACTACCAGCACCGGGAGCATCTCGGAGCCGGCACTGGTATGACAGAGCGACACGTAGGGAGCCCCCACCAAACATGAGGAAACTGAACAGGGAGCTGCAAGTCAGCGTCCACCGCCTGCGCCTCGGCTACCCTACTGCAAAGCGCCTCATCGAACGCATGAGTGAGAAGCTTTGCCGCCACTGCGACCGGATGGTTCCAAAGCCTCTAGTTCACTACATGCTTGACTGTCCTGCGACGACGTCCATCCGCCGCAGGCACTTCCCGATGGCACCTGGGGATCTGACCCGCGAGGACAAAGCAGCCCGGCTAGTTTACCTGGCCACCCATGACTTGGAGACACTGCTCCCAGTCCTAGCCACCCACCCGCCCCCTCGATGACGACGCCGGCGAACCCCGACGACGACCAAGACTACCCACTACAGCTATTCTTTCTCTCACTTCCTTCTTTCTTATCCCCCATCCTTCTTCTTCCTATGTAGGTAGAACCACAGCCTGAAGTACCAAGATCTGCTGATGAAGATGCGACGTCAGAAGACACTCCCCATCATGGGGAGCCACAGCAAGAAAGAAAGAAAGATAACCGACACCCTCTACCCAGGGGGCCAATACCGGGTCACCATTTGGAGAAGACCCGGGGCGGATGTACCGGCGAACATACAACAACTACCCGCTCTATAAAACTACTACCCCTACACGCTAGAAAAAAATTATCAAAACATGAAACGAAGCAAAACTTTCACTACTACAGTGTCGAAAAGACGATCACCATCCCAGTCACACGAATCTATCACCACTACAGTCTCTAGATAAAACTTTGATCATATTTCTTGCCATCTGTCTTCGACTAAATTTGATCCTGCAGCCTTTGGTATTGCTAAAAGCTCTCCTGTAAAGAACTGAATCAATGGAACTCTGGAACTACAAGAGCAGCCACCTACACATTGTGTTCTGGGTATTTTGTGAGTCTAGGTAATCAGTCTTTCAAAATATTGTCTATGTGGAAAAAGAGGGGGGAGAGCGAATGTGTCTATTTAATTATATAGTTATAGTTCACACAGATACAGTATATACTGTGAGCACTTCTCAGCTGTTTTACACGACTGATTACTTACAGTCATAGAGTGAATGATCACAAAGAAGTGTTTGCTATCCCTACACCAACAATGCTCCTTCCTGTCAAATCAAGAGATCACGGCCATCCTATTAACAGGTCCTTTGCTAATACCATCTACCTTTTTTTCTGTCTGTCAAAGGCACCATCTTCCGGAATCCGCTTTAATACACAATTTTCATAACATGAATCTTAGTCATGGATTTGCTTCTGTATATCCCAATATTTTTCAATGGAAAGTTAAATGGAATAATCTTCAAAACACTCATTTCCTGGCTTAAGATTTGCCTCTTCCTTTCCTGTCCCTTTGATCTGTCTTCTGAATCTTCTGTTCGTCGAATCTCTTTCTTAGCTTGAGAAAGCTGGCCTACTGCAGTTCTTCTCCGCCATCTTGTGCACTGATCCTAGAGCGAGGGAATGCTTCAGTCTCCACCACCTTGAAATGCGATTTACTCTCATTTCTCTGCTACTAGACCTACCCAACGTGAACCAGTTGAACGCCTATTCTTTTGCTCATTTATATCACTACCACTACAGCTGCTGCAAACAATTTCTTTTTATTGATGCAATCTTTATTATTACTAGTACTACTGCTGTTCCTCCTACTCCTACTACCTAATTACTACTGTAAATGCATCTAATTCTACATCCACCCAAACTACAACTCCCCTCTTTACCTCCTCTTTACCATGTTATTTTAGGCCTTTTCTCCATTTTTCCCTCAATTGTGATTTGACAATAGTCCAGAGGAAGGGTTCCTACACATTCTTCTAAAGAGTACAAGTTTTTCTTGAATTGTTCCATTCTTGTGTATTTTTATTCACTTCCCTTAAGGTGAAGCGGATGACAGAAGTGGGAATGGTGAAGTGAATGGATGGAAAGAATGTGTGTAGAAAGTGACGCTTAAAAAGGAAAGAAGAGGATGTGAGTGTTGGATAAGGAACCAGTCTTACTTGAGACGCCAGAAAGAGAATAGCAACATTGTTGGTTTAAGTCAATTTGTGAAGTGAGTGAGAATGTGAATCAAAGATTGATGAGGCAAGTGTTGCAACCACACTGAAAATGTTGCAACCACACTGAAGCTGGTGCAACCACACTGAAGATGGTGCAACCACACTGAAGAGGGTGCAACCACACTGAAGATGGTGCAACCACACTGAACATGGTGCAACCACACTGAACATGGTGCAACCACACTGAACATGGTGCAACCACACTGAACATGGTGCAACCACACTGAACATGGTGCAACCACACTGAACATGGTGCAACCACACTGAACATGGTGCAACCACACTGAACATGGTGCAACCACACTGAACATGGTGCAACCACACTGAACATGGTGCAACCACACTGAACATGGTGCAACCACACTGAACATGGTGCAACCACACTGAACATGGTGCAACCACACTGAACATGGTGCAACCACACTGAACATGGTGCAACCACACTGAACATGGTGCAACCACACTGAACATGGTGCAACCACACTGAACATGGTGCAACCACACTGAACATGGTGCAACCACACTGAACATGGTGCAACCACACTGAACATGGTGCAACCACACTGAACATGGTGCAACACACTGAACATGGTGCAACCACACTGAACATGGTGCACCACACTGAACATGGTGCAGCCACACTGAACATGGTGCAACCACACTGAACATGGTGCAACCACACTGAACATGGTGCAACCACACTGAACATGGTGCAACCACACTGAACATGGTGCAACCACACTGAACATGGTGCAACCACACTGAACATGGTGCAACCACACTGAACATGGTGCAACCACACTGAACATGGTGCAACCACAATGAACATGGTGCAACCACAATGAACATGTTGCAACCACAATGAACATCTCGCCTTTTAATGAAAGTTATTTTTTCTTTTTCTTCTCTTACACTTTCCTTTTTTTCATTTTGTTTTTCAATTTTCTGAGAGAGAGAGAGAGAGAGAGAAGAGAGAGGGAGAAATGAGGAGAATATACTGGCATTTGTATTGTACACTGCAGTAGCTATGATGATCTAACTACTGTCTAATGATTAGTATATTCTACACCATACAATACATCACGATGATGAGAGAGCAGGGAGGTAGGTAACACTCCTGGGAGGTACATAACACAGTCATGAGAGAATAAGTAAGTAGGTAGGTAGGTAACACTCACCTGGGAGGTACATAAACAGTCATGAGAGAAAAAGTAAGTAGGTTGGTAGGCAGGTATCACTCACCTGGCCGGTACATCTTCTTCCTGGTCTCCACATGCGGGGTACCAGGCAGGGTGAGTGTGCAGCCAATGATGGTGTCTGGTTCAGTCTCCGCCCACACAATCAGTCCCCACGCGCCCGCCCACCACAACCCATCCTGGCGGTGACCGTTCCCACCTCTCACGCCAACCTCCTGCCTGCACACACACCAACACCTTCATTAATTATATTTTGGTTAAATAGTTAGTAAGTTTATTGAGGTACAGGTAGACATAAGTACAATTGTCATACCTATTAACGCGTTTAAATTACCTACGATACCCCCCAATAAAAATAAAAAACTAAAATAAAAATAAAAGAGTCTGATAAAGTGACATATTTCCACTGGGGTCCTTGTATTGAAGAATTATTTTGCCCAAATAAAAGAACACTAAAGATAAATATTAATTTGTAATTAATGTGATGATGTGAACTGACGGTCAAAGAGATGGATTATGATAGTTGATGTGAAGGTCATTGGGTGAGACTCATTAACAACCCTATATAAATTGATTAATTAAATGAAGATTTTGATTAACTAAATGCAGAATAGTGATTTCTAATATACGACCACATTCACTAGCGTCCACCAGGACTCAGAGCACACAATGTAATACCAGGTGTTGGTGAGAAACAGGTGAATCGTCACCTACCATGCCTCACCTAGTTCCGTTGGATCCCGAGTGTATAAAGGTGAACTCTGGTCTAGGCGCTGCACCTGAAGCCAAGCATGTGATGTTGACCAGGTGCTCAGAAGGTCTCCAGTACTTCAGGTCCACAAAGTGAGCAGCTTCTGTGAAGGTACACGTCACAAATAACATATATTAAGTGGCTTTAACTTGGATCCGAAAAAAAAATAACGAAATACAAAAGCATTTTGTTTACAAATTTATTTTGGTGGATACATGGTATTACCGCTTTGGTGTTTATTCGAAATTAAAATGTCCTTAGATCAGTACACTGCCTTCAGTATAGTCGTTATGTCATAGTCACAAAATATATTTATATTTATTTCCCTACAGAGATTCTTCCGAAAATTTCCTCAATGTGCCACTTCTCATTCTAAATAAAATATTTATTAATTTATTCAATAGTAAATGCCTTTAATATGGTGAAGAGAGATGTGGTCTTGCCAGCCGTTCGGGATCGGTACCCCTTCATTTCAGCTGGCTACAGCAAACCCTCAACTCTTTTGTTTGGCGAAAATGAAATTCCCTCATCAGAAGGTGTTCAGCAGGGTGACCCACTCGCTTCACTTCTCTTCTGTTTGGCAGTAAGAGAACTAACTTCCAGCCTACGCAGCAAGCTCAACATCTGGTACCTGGATGATGGCACTCTGGCGGGTACTGAAGAGTCCCTGTTGAGGATCTACAACTGGTGAAGACACAGGAGAAGAAGCCTTAGGACTCATCCTCAATCCCTCCAAGTGTGAAATCATCACAACGAAACAGGAAATAATCAATGCTGTGCGAACAATCCTCCCGGAAGTCTCTACTACCACTCCATCCAACAGTACCCTCCTGGGAGCACCGCTGGGTCACCAGGCCATCGACACGGTCCTCAAGGACAAAGTGAATGACTTGAAGAGAATGGAGGAGAGAATAAGCAATCTTGATGCCCTGTATTTCCTCACAAGATGACTTACTATGCCAGGACTCACTCACTTCTTGAGGTGCGCACCCTCTTTTGACAACCCAACACTTGACGAGTATGACGCACACCTGAGATCAACCTTTAAGAGGCACTGAATCTGTCACTAAGGATCGCATGGGAGCAGGCAACCCTCCCAGTCGCACTGGGAGGTATAGGGTGCGCAAAACAACGCAGGTAGCTTTACCTGCATTTCTGTCGTCGTGTTTGGCTTCCAGTGGATTAGTCAAGAAGTGTCCCCGAACGCTTGAGAGGTGTGGTGGGAGCTCAAGACCCCAGGTTCATTGAAGCAGTAACCAGCTCCTCCAAAATCACAAACAGTCCCACTGGGACAAACCGATCATGGAAAAATTGCCAACACAATGCTCACCAACTCTTCAGGAAAAGACAAAGCTTGTCTCCTAGCGGTGAGCACAACACTCAGGAGATTTCCTTCTAGCGTTCCCAATTCCTCCTGGACACTCGACTCGACCCACAGGCCATTCGGATTGGTGTTGTTCTTCGCCTAGCCGCCCCTATACTACCGAACATAGGTGTATTAGCGGAAGGGTGACGGCTGATCAATTCGGACTTCATGGTCTCGTGTGTCACATCAGAGGAAGTATGCTAGACATGGGAGGTCAATGACATCAAAAGAAAGCCTCGCCACAGCCGTTGCCATTCCACAGGAACCCCAAATCAGAGGTCTGATGGAAGTCAAAAACGTCTGATGGAGCCACTATGCTGCCTGGATGGATGGTAAGCAGATTGCGGGACTACACCTGTGTCCACAATGGCAGACACCTACTTGCCATATTCCGTAGCTGAAGAGTGGAGCTGACCACAGGGACCCAGAAGATCCTCAAACATGAAGGCCTTCCCCCTTGCTATAACTTCATCCCAATGGGTCGGAGACCCTTGAGCATGGGGCAAGTGTCTCTAAAGTTTCTCAGAGAGATAGGTGAAAAACTCCTCATAGTCCAAGGACCACAGGGCGGCAGCTTCCTCTTTCAGACTCAGTGTTGCTATCCAGAGGGTAAATGCCTGCAGCATTCTGGGACGTTGCCCACTGCAGGAGCTGGACGAAGTGTTTGTGATGTAGCTCTGAGTTGTTATCTATGTTGTTTTACTCCCTATTGTATTCGTGTCAATGTATTTTGTCAATGTATTTGTCTTTAAATAAAGTATATAGAAAATATAGGGGTGGTAGGAGAAAATTTTCAAACAGCTTCAGGAGAACTTTGAGTTTTCCCTGAAGCAATTTTATAGTTTATTCTTTTCTCTGGGGATGAGGTTCCCAAGACAGTTCCAGAATTGGTACCTTCTATATATATTTTTTATATGGCTGCCGAATAGGTAAAACTTGTGATTTTGGCTAAAAGCAACGCTCTTCTCGCCGAATGGCAAGCGAAAATTTTGTATGCAGTAATTTCGCAAAAATTATTTTGAACCTAATGAAATAAAATATTTCATTGTGTTTGTTTATTAATAAATTATTTTTAACTTTTCTAAAATATATTTAGTTGGATTAGGCAAAATTAAATTGCACTTGTTATAATAAGGTTAGGTAAGTTTCTAAGGTTCTTTTGGTACAAAATTATTAATTTATACATTAACATAAATGAAAAATATATATCTTTAAACGTATAAGAAAATTTTAGAAATGACTTAATTTTAAATGAGTTCTTGCTAATTGATCAAATTTACCTATTCAGGACGACATACATACACACACACACAAGTGGGGTTCCACAGGGTCAGTCCTAGGACCGGTGCTGTTTCTGGTATTTGTGAACGACATGACGGAAGGAATAGACTCCGAAGTGTCCCTGTTTGCAGATGATGGAAGTTGATGAGAAGAATTCAATCGGACGAGGACCAGGAAGAACTACAAAGGGATTTGGACAGGCTGCAAGCCTGGTCCAGCAATGCTCCTGGAGTTCAACCTCACCAAGTGCAAAAGTCATGAAGATTGGGGAAGGGCAAAGAGCCGCAGACAGAGTAAGTCTAGGGGGCCAGAGACTGCAAACCTCAATCAAGGAAAAGAACTTGGGTGAGTATAACACCAGGCACATCTCTGAGGCGCACATCAACCAAATAACTGCTGCTGCAGCATATGGCCTAGCTAACTAAGAACAGCATTCTGACATTTAATAAAGAATCGTTCGGACTCTGTACACTGTGTACGTTAGGCCCATCTGGAGTTACGCACCAGTTTGGAACCACATCTAGCCAAGCACGAAAGAAGCTAGAGAAAATGCAAAGGTTTGCAACAAGACTAGTCCCGGTGCTAAGGGGATGTCCTACGAGGAGAGGTTATGGGAAATCGACCTGACGACACTGAAGGACAGGAGAGATAGGGGTACATAATAACGACATACAAGATACTGAGAGGAATAGACAAGGTGGACAGAGACAGAATGTTCCAGAGATGGGACACAGCAACAAGGGGACACAGTTGGAAGTTGAAGACTCAAATGAATCACAGGGATGTTAGGAAGTATTTCTTCAGTCATAGAGGGGTCGGGAAGTGGAATAGCTTGGGAAGCTGTGGTGGAGGCAGGTTCTATACATAGCTTTAAGGAGGGATGATAAAGCTCATGGAGCAGGGAGCGTGACCCAGTAGCGGCCAGTGAAGAGGGCGGGGCCAGGAGCTATGACTCGACCCCTGCAACCACAACTAGGTGAGTATATATATATATATATATATATATATATATATATATATATATATATATATATATATATATATATAATATAATATATATATATAATAAATATATATATAAATATATATATATATATATATATAAGTAAAAGAGAGGTGAAGGTTTATAAACAAAAAGAGGAGGCAGTTAGGGTAAGATATAAACAACTATTGGAGGATAGATGGGCTAGTGAGAGTGTAGGCAATGGGGTCGAAAATGTATGGGGTAGATTTAAAAATGTAGTGTTAGAGTGTTCCAGAAGTTTGTGGTTACAGGCGAGTGGGTGCGGGAGGGAAGAGGAGCGATTGGTGGAATGATGATGTAAAAGAGTAGTAAGGGAGAAAAAGTTAGCATATGAGAGGTTTTACAAAGTAGAAGTGATGCAAGGAGGGAAGAGTATATGGAGAGAAAAAGAGGTTAAAAAAAGTGGTGAAGCAATGTAAAAATAGAGCAGATGAGAGAGTGGGTGAGATGTTATCAGCAAATTTTGTTGAAAATAAGAAAAAGTTTTGGAATGAGATTAATAAGTTGAGGAAGCCTAGAGAACAAATGGATTTGACAGTTAAAAATAGGAGAGGAGAGTTATTAAATGGAGTTAGAGGTATCGGAAGATGGAGGAATATTTTGAGGATTTGTTAAATGTTGATGAAGACAGGGAAGCTGTGATTTCGTGTGTAGGGCAAGGAGGAATAACATCTTGTAGGAGTGTGGAAGAGCCAGTTGTGGGTGTAGGGGAAGTTCGTGAGGCAGTGGGTAGAATGAAAGGGGTAAGGCAGCTGGGATTGATGGGATAAAGATAGAAATGTTAAAAGCAGGTGGGGATATAATTTTGGAGTGGTTGGTGCTATTATTTAATAAATGTATGGAAAGGGTAAGGTACCTAGGGATTGGCAGAGACGTGTATTGTTCCTTTGTATAAAGGCAAAGGGGACAAGAGAGTGCAAAATTATAGGGGAATAAGTCTGTTGAGTGTACCCTGGTAAAGTGTATGGTAGAGTTATTATTGAAAGAATTAAGAGTAAAACAGAAAGCAGGATAGCAGATGAACAAGGGTGCTTTAGGAAGGTAGGGTGTGTAGACCAAGTGTTTACAGTGAAACATATAGGTGAACATTTTGGATAAGGGTAAAGATGTTTTTGTGGCATTTATGGATTTGGAAAAGGCGTATGATAGGGTAGATAGGGGGCAATGTGGCAGATGTTGCAGGTGTATGGAATAGGAGGAAGGTTACTGAAAGCAGTGAAGAGTTTTTATGAGGATAGTGAGGCTCAGGTTAGAGTGTGTAGGAGGGAAGGGGACTATTTCCCAGTAAAAGTGGGCCTTAGAAAAGGATGTGTGATGTCACCGTGGTTGTTCAATATATTTATAGATGGGGTTGTAAGAAGTGAATGCGAGGTCTTGGCAAGGGTGTTGGGCTAAAAGATAAAGAGCAAATACAAAGTGGGGTTGTCACAGTTGCTTTTTGCTGATGACACTGTGCTTTTGGGAGATTCTGAAGAGAAGTTGCAGAGGTTGGTGGATGAATTTGGTAGGGTGTGAAAAAGAAGAAAATTGAAAGTGAATATAGGAAAGAGTAAGGTGATGAGGATAACAAAAAGAATAGGTGACGAAAGATTGGATATCAGATTGGGGGGAGAGAGTATGGAGGAGGTGAATGTATTCAGATATTTGGGAGTGGACATGTCGGCGGATGGGTCTAGAAGGATGAGGTGAATCATAGAATTGATGAGGGAAAGGGTGATGGAGCACTTCGGTCTGTGGAGACAAAGAACCTTGTCCATGAAGTAAAGGGGGAATGTATGAGAGTATAGTTATACCAACGCTCTTATATGGGTGTGAAGCATGGTGATGAATGTTGCAACGAGGAAAAGGCTGGAGGCAGTGGAGATGTCATGTCTGAGGTCAGTGTGTGGTGTGAATATAATGCAGAGAATTCGGAGTTTGGAAATTAGGAGGAGGTGCGGGATTACCAAAACGATTGTCCAGAGAGCTGAGGAGGGGTTGTTGAGGTGGTTTGGACATGTAGAGAGAATGGAACGAGACAGAGTGACTTGAGTGTATAAATCTGTAGTGGAGGGAAGGCGGGGTAGGGTCGGCCTAGGAAAGGTTGGAGGGAGGGGTAAAGGAAGTTTTGTGTGCGAGGGGCTTGGACTTCCAGCAAGCATGTGTGAGCGTATTTGATAGGAGTGAATGGAGGCATATGGTTTTAATACTTGACGTGCTGTTGGAGTGTGAGCAAAGTAACATTTATGAAGGGATTCAGGAAACCGGCAGGCCGGACTTGAGTTCTGGAGATGGGAAGTACAGTGCCGGCACTCTGAAGGAGGGTGTTAATGTTGCAGTTTTATAACTGTAGTGTAAAGCACCCTTCTGGCAAGACAGTGATGGAGTGAATGATGATGAAAGTTTTTTTTTCGGGCCACCCTGCCTTGGTGGAATCTGATTGTTAATAAAAAAAAAAAAAATATATATATATATATAATATATTATATATATATATATATATATATAAAACACTAGAATGACATTCAACTTTTGCTCTGAATGATTACGTTTGAAATAGAAAATCGTAATAAGCCGAACTGTCAATTAGGTCGAGGAGTCACATTCTAGTACGGCCACAGTTCTAACCATCGCGCCGTGACAACTGGAATTTGATTTTTCAAACCAGCTTATTTACATAAACTGTAAAATTTAGAAGTTGCATACAGTTGGGTGATTCTGTTAACCTTTACAGAGTATGTAAATAGCTAGTCTCAAATTTCCCGATTATAGTTTCACGGACAGGTGGTTACAAGTGAAACTTCTCTTGTGTATACAGGACCAGGTAGCCTGAACTGCACTTTTGTATGAAGCTCATGTGCAGTCTTCAAAGTAGTGTGATAGTTTAAAACCTTGTGTGACTTACAGACAGGACAAGCTTCAATCCACTCAGGTATAACAATCCCTTGTAATGACTGCAGCAAATTATACGTCGGCGAAACATCCAGAGACCTCCAAACATGCATTTCAGAACACCAGTACGCAGGCAGAAACTGACGACTCGAGAAATGCCTGTGTTCAACACCATTACAACCATCCAGAAGACAACACTCAATACCGAAGAATCCTGGAATCATCACTTATCTGTATATCCAACAACTTCAACCAGAACAACGGCTTCACAATATAGCTGAACCTATTGCCAGAAACTTCAACTATCCCCCTAGAACTGAAGAATGGAACACTGCAGGTCCTTTAAGTCACACAAGGTTTTAAACTATCCACTACTTTGAAGACTGTCGCATGCAGTATTCTCCACCTGACCCAGCATTCTCCACCTGACTAAATCTTATAAATACTCATGTTACTCTTTTTCCAGGTAGATCTGTCTGTGACTCGATAAAGTCCACTGCGTGGGCGAAACGTTGTCAATAAAGGATCACATTATACTGCTTATGTGTTTATTTTTCCATTGTGTCGGTATTTTATACCATTTATTTCCACCTTTGCATCTTGTCGTATACATGGCCAGGTAGCTAAAACTGCACCTTTATATCTTCGGCCAGGTGACCAGAACTGATCCTTGCATCTTTGGCAAGGTGACCAGAACTGCATGCACCTTTGCATCTTGTTTGACCTAGTGGCCAGAACTGCACATTTGCATCTCGCTTTCTGAACATCTGTTCCACTATGCAACTCTAAAACAGTGGGCGAGTATATTATGTCTCAAAGTACCAGGGTACCATGCAGAGGGAGTAACAAGATCTCCTGTACTATACAAGGACCGTACAGGTACCTGGGTATCTTCAATGGGGAGAATTAGGTACTTGGATATTTTAAGTAAAGGACAAGCACTTAGATATCTTCTGTGAAGAGTAAAAATACTTGGGTATCTTTTGCAGAGAGTACAAGTACCTGGGTATCTTCTGTGGAGAGTATAATTACTTGGGGTATCTTCTGTGTTGAATACAAGTACCTGGGTATCTTCTGTGGAAAGTAATGACTATAGTGAAAATTTAAATGGGAAGTACCAGGTTGTCTAGAATTTTCCGTGGGGAGTACCAAGTACTCTGATATATTCAATGGGAAGTACCAGGTACTATGGTGTCTACCATGGAGAGTACCAGGTACCCAGATATCTTTCAAGGAGAGTACCAGGTACCCTGATATCTTTCAAGGAGAGTTCCAGGTACCCTGATATCTTTCAAGGAGATTACCAGGTACCCTGGTACTTTTCAATAAGAAAACCACACCTCTGACAGCACACCTCTGACAACGCACCTCTGACAGCACTCTTGTAGCTCTATTACAAAAAAAATCGTACCTCTTCAAGTGGGGCTCCTTGGCACGGTGAAAAGGATCTTGGTCTGAGGAATTGGACCTTTTCCTCTCCTTCCTCAGACCTAACCTAATTACCCCCTAATCCCTCCCTCCCAATCTCATCCTCCCCTACCCCCTTTCCCTTTCTCCCTCCTCCCATCCCTCCCTTTTCCTCGTCCTGTTTGAAGCTTCTGGTTCCTTCCCTCTGGCTTACGGGTTTCAGGTAGGGAAGTGTGCAGGGATCATCCTCCGTGGGGTTCCTTGGGAGTGGTGTAGTTTGCCATGGAATCTGGATCATATGGAAGTGCCCTGCTTCCTTCGGATTTCCAGGAGGTGGAGTGGGGTGCATGCAGGTGACGGATGCATCCCCAGAGGCTGCCTGTCGGTTCTGGGAGGTGGCAGCCGATGGAGGTATGCTTTGTGGTGGTATCCGACCGCCCTCGCTCTTGTCTGCCGAGCGCTGGTTTTGGTGTGAAGGGTGGGAATGGCATGGGTTCACGCTGCATCTGCACTGCGGTGTCTTTAGATCCTCTTGGATGAGAGGGAAAACTTACGGCCCTTTCATGCCTTCTTGTACCACCATCATTGAGTCTTCGTTCCATGACCCCCTCCTCCTCCCAAGCCACTTTTTGTTACCCATCTTCTTCTGACCCGGCTTCATTATTAGACCATTCTTCAGTCTTTTCCCATACCCCTGTACCTCCTGCTGGTGACGCTTTGTCACCTGCTTCCAGGGGCCAAGACTCTGCCCATTTCTTCTAGTGCCTCTGCCTCTTGCACGTCTTTAACTATGCTTCCGGCTTCCCCAAATATGGTGAAACAGTTTTCGGATCGCCCACCTACCTCAGGACGAGCCACTCTCGGTCCCTACGCCAAAACGTTCTAGACCATTTGCTGATGACAGATTTCTGCTCATGCCCAGAAACGACCTACACAACACCCACTTCCTTTACGCACCATGTTTAAAAGTACACAGTGGACTAAATTATTTTCCTACAACCGACATCTCCAACTGATTATGTTTCAGATCACAGTATTGGTAAAGCTCTTTTACAACGTGGTGGCCAAAATATATCCTTGCACACATCATTACAGTTCAGAATGCAGATCAAGCTCTGATCTTTCCCATCTTACTTCCACTAATAATGTTCCTATCACAGTTCACAAGCACACTACTTTCCATTCTTGCAGTGGTATTGGTCATGTCATGTAATTGTACATGTGATTTTCTGTCTTGCATTGTGATTTTAGAGCAAGTAGCCCTTCAGGACCCTCAATTTCAAAGTAGATACATATGTCCTGCTCGCTTGTGGGCAGAGGCGCTTTCCAATAACATCGCCTGTAACCTTTGACTACCAGAACTCCTGTCCTCCATTTATATCGCTGAACATCGCCTAGGGGTCCGTAAAGTGGTCCCTATCTCCAACAGTGTCGAAATTGTTGGAACTTCAGACATCCTGCTAAATACTGCAGGTCTGTGGCGGAGTGCCCGATCGGCGGTGCCATGGATCATGCTGATACATCTTGCAGTCTTCTCTCCACTTGTCTTAATTGTAATGAAACTCATCCTTCTTTTTCTCCTGAAGTCAGATCTATCTTAATGAACGTGAAATCCATTGTTTTAAGAGGCGAAGGCCTTACTTATTCTATTGCTGTCTCTTGGCTCCGCCTTCAGGGAAATATTCCTCGTGTTCCTTATTCTCCAGTAGCCTACCAGCTCCTCTGGTACTATGTCTTCCAGGGTCACCCCTGTCTTTAATTCTTTTGTGTTTCCCTCTGGAAACCCCACCTCCTTTCCTTTTCCTACTTCTACTTCTACTTCTTCATCTCACTGGCTAGTTTCTCAGTTTACGAGGCCTCGCATGTCTCACTTCTTCGCGCCTATCACCTGCAAAGTTGAACCTGTCTCCCTAGCACAAGTCTCTTTGCATTCCTCAATACACAATTCCCCAACAGTTCTCTTTTTCGGCCTCTATGCCTAGTTCTCATCCCTTTCTAACTCTCACACGAAGGTGGATGTTCACCCTCCTTGTGTAGTCCCCTCTTCTCCTGTTCCCAGACTTCTTCCCCAGTCCTCTTCCAGCCTTCTTTCTCCTTTTCCACCGTAGGACGCTTCTTACCCCATT
>WNWK01018408.1:0-40025 GCA_009830355.1 Cherax destructor
TGTCATGATTGTGACCAGATCTACCTAGAGTTCATTACCTTTGTAACTTGTTCAGCTATCACAACTTTGGGGCCCAGTCCCTTGACCCAATATGTACCTCTGTAATCTTTTGACTACCGCCCACAGGGTGGGAATGGGGTGACTACCGCCCACAGGGTGGGTATGGGGTGACTACCGCCGACAGGATGGGTATGGGGTGACTACCGCCCACAGGATGGGTATGGGGTGCATAATAAAGATATTAAACTAACTCCCTTCGATACCCAATACTCTCTATACTCATCCAAATTGGACCAAAATATTTATATTATATTTAAACAAAACCAATAATTGTGATATTAAAATTTATAGTGGACTGTATAGATTATATTAGACTGATAGAGGGGGGGGGTTACACATATCGATATACATCATATAAAAATGTACTTGTATATAATACGACCACTTACCATGTTTTCTCTGGTGGTCACTTTATGCAACTGGGTCACACACAACCTGCCTATCACATCTATACGATAGAACTGATACTTGACTGTGGTAGACTGCATCCTCCATTTCTGCTTTCCCCATTAAAACCTCCGTAGTCCTGGGAAATGTGACGCCACATCAACATGCGGCAACACTGGTAGATTTAGATTTTGCCACCGATGTGGCTAGTTTATTGTGCACTCCATATCCATCCTGTGGACGGTAGCGCAAGAGCATATGGATACACAAAAGGCCTAGGCACTAGGCCCCAAAGGGGTTAACAATTGTACATTTGGGTTTATATCTACATTTCACTTATCTATTACAAGCAAATTTAGGGAATTTGCTTAGCATATCTGGTATGTTATTTCCATCACTGGGATATGGTGAACTCTTATTATTTATATTATTCCGTTGGTTTAGTGTTATTTTCACTGGTTTCTCCACAGTTCACAATATTGTATATTAACATTAATTTCCACTTATATGAGGTCAATTAACTCCATTTTTGTTCTCGATGAAGTTGGATTAAATTGGCTGTTGTTTCTACCGCATGCACAGTGTCTCTCGTTAGTGTCCCTCACTAGCGGCTCGGTCTGAGACCAGGCCTCATGGTGGATCAGGGTCTGATCAACCAGGCTGTTACTGCTGGCCCCACGTAAACTGATGTACGAACCGCAGCCCGGCTGGTCAGGTACTGACTTAAGGTGCCTGTCCAGTGCCTTCTTAAAGACAGCCAGGGGTCTATTGGTAATCCCCCTAATGTATGCTGGGAGGCAGTTGAACAGTCTTGGGCCCAGGACACTTATGGTGTTGTCTCTCAGTGTACTCGTGGGGCCCCTGTTCTTCATGCCAAGAGAGAAAAAGCAATTTGAAGAGTGTCATCATAGCCTTGACGTCCCTAGTTTTGAAGGTTCTCATTATCCATCCTATCACTTTCCTAGCCGATGAGTTAGATACATTGTTGTGGTCTTTGAAGGCGAGATCCTCTGACATTATCGCTCCCAGGTCCTTCACATTTCTTTTTTATTCTATTGTATGGTTTGAATTTGTCTGTTGCCTCTACATTTTTTTTATTTACTCAGGTTTTGGAAAATCCTTGAGGGATTAGTTCCAAATTTGCCCACGAAAATCATTCCACGGTTGCTTGCTGGCTAGAGCTTTCGCTTCACACATATAGGACCCGGGTTTGATTCCCGGAAGGGTGAAAACGTTTCGACCTGTTTCCTTACACCTGTTGTCCTATTCACCTATTAGCAAATAGGTTCCTGGGTGTTAGTCGACTGTTGGTCGCACCCTGGGGGGACAAAATTGAGGACCCCATTGGAAATAAGACAGTCCTCGATGATGCACTGACTTTCTTTGGTTTTCCTGGGAATTGAATACCTAACCCTCCGGGGTTAAAAATCCAAACAAAATCTTATCTTATGAAAGCAAAAGACTCGGCAGGAGATGCAACATTCCCCCAATGAAAAGCAGGGGCGCCTCTAGTACACTGAGAGACAACACAATAAGTGTCAGGGGCCCTAGAGTGTTAAGTCAGTACCTGACCAGCCGGGCTGCGGTTCGTACATCAGTTTACGTGGGGCCAGCAGTAACAGCCTGGTTGATCAGACCCTGATCCACCATGAGGCCTGGTCTCAGACCGAGCCGCTAGTGAGGGACACTAACGAGAGACACTGTGCATGCGGTAGAAACAACAGCCAATTTAATCCAACTTCATCGAGAACAAAAATGGAGTTAATTGACCTCATATAAGTGGAAATTAATGTTAATATACAATATTGTGAACTGTGGAGAAACCAGTGAAAATAACACTAAACCAACGGAATAATATAAATAATAAGAGTTCACCATATCCCAGTGATGGAAATAACATACCAGATATGCTAAGCAAATTCCCTAAATTTGCTTGTAATAGATAAGTGAAATGTAGATATAAACCCAAATGTACAATTGTTAACCCCTTTGGGGCCTAGTGCCTAGGCCTTTTGTGTATCCATATGCTCTTGCGCTACCGTCCACAAGATGGATATGGAGTGCACAATAAACTAGCCACTTCGGTGGCAAAATCTAAATCTACCAGTGTTGCCGCATGTTGATGTGGCGTCATTTCCCAGGACTACGGAGGTTTAATGGGAAAGGAGAAATGGAGGATGCAGTCTACCACAGTCAAGTATCAGTTCTATCGTATAGATGTATAGGCAGGTTGTGTGTGACCCAGTTGCATAAGTGACCACCAGAAAACAATGTAAGTGGTGGTATTATATACAAGTACATTTTTATATGATGTATATCGATATGTGTAACCCCCCTCCCCCCCACACCTCTTTCAGTCTAATATAATCTATACAGTCCACTATAAATTTTAATATCACAATTATTGGTGTTGTTTGAATATAATATAAATATTTTGGTCCAGGTTGGATGAGTATAGTGAGTATTGGGTATCGAAGGAGTTAGTTTAATATCTTTATTATGCACCCATACCCATCCTGTGGGCAGTATACCCATACCACCCCGTGACGGTAGTCACCCATACCCACCCTGTGGGTGGTAGTCAAAAGATTACAGAGGTACATATTGGGTCAAGGGACTGGGCCCCAAAGTTGTGATAGCTGAACAAGTTACAAAGGTAATGAACTCCAGGTAGATCTTGTCACAATCATGACAAGTTACAAAGGTAATGAACCATCTACACTCCTATACATGGTTACAATCATGAACAAATTGCAAAGTAATGAGCCACTAACACGTCCACACCCAGTCACAATTGTAATGAGTTATAAGTACAAATATTAAGTGGGTCATACACCCACACGAGCGCGCGCACACACATACGAGGGCGCACGCAGACACACACACACACGAGCATACAAATACACACACACACACACATACACGCCCTGATGGCATGGTGGCTAGCTCTCTTGCTTCACGCACTGAGGGCCCGGGATCAATTCCCGGTGGGGCCGAAACATTTCGAAGTGTTTCGTTACACACACACACACACACACACACACACACACACATATACATACAACAGGCCTAGTGTCTAATCGACATGTGCCTAGGACAAAATGGTAACTAACACACACACACATGTGGAAATGCTTTATTTACAGGGAGCAAGGTCAGGGTATTTTTCCAGAATGGTCTGTAATATACCACTGTGGACAAAATACTTTGACATATCTTGAACATTTCTGAGTGAGTTGTCTCTGAATTCATTAATTTTATCGCACTCCAGTACATAATGACGCAGGGTGTGACAATAGTCCATGAGATTAGAGAGACCAGATATGTAGGGAAGGCAGAGGACAAGAGAGTTCCCAGGAGAAGAGGGTTTAGGAGAGAAGAAAGTCTGTTTGGCACGAGAGAAAGCAGAGTCTATGAAATGGGAAGGGTTGCCAATGCGGGAAAAGGAATTATGAATAGTGGAAATTTCTGCTTCAAGGAACTGAGGATCACAAATGCGGAGAGCACGGAGAAAGAGGGAGATAAGAACACTTTTCTTGACAGAGGAGGCATGATAAGAGAAGTATTGAATGTACATGCCACTGTGCATAGGCTTGCGGTACACGGAGAAGGCAAAACCTGTAACTGAGCGGTGGACATGAACATCAAGGAAAGGAAGCAAAGAATTAGATTCCCAATCAGCTTTAAACTTAATGGAAGGGGCAAGATTATTAAGAGCATCAAGAAAAGGTTGGAAGAGACTTAAGTCATGAGGCCAAACTTCAGAACACCCATGACTTAACCTGATTCCTTCCCCTTTCATCTCTTCCCCCTTCTCCTTTTTCTCCTATGGGTTTTCTTTTCTTTCTTTTCTTTTGCCTTGTATTTGTCCTTCTTTATTTTATTCGTCTTTTCCTCCCTCTGTGTTCTCGTCCAACCCATGCGGGCCGCCAGCTTCTTTGCAGTGCTCCTTTCCTAGAATATGACTGTCTCCAATACTACTACTACCACTTCCACTACTACCTCCATTATTACCCCACTCTCTTGTACCCTCTCCCTGTCTGCCTGCCTATAAATACTCCTTCCACCTGTTCTGTGTGTTAGTGTGACTTTGTAAATGGTCCAAGTCGGGCCGAAACGTCGTCGTAAGCTCCTCTCTTTTTATGTGTGGGTTGTGTGTGTATTGTTCCAGTCACGGTATTGTGCCTTTTTTGTTAATTTGTATTATATTAGAGAGAAAAATATAAGAAATTGATAGAAAAAAAAACGGATTTTTTTTTGGCCGCATCAGCGCGCATGGTATGACAAGCACCGACACCTTACCTGTTACAAATTACTATAATTCCTTGTAGAAACATCGTATAATTATGAGAATTACACGAGGGTGATGCCAGAAAGATCAGCTATTTTTTGGTAAGAAAAACTCAATTTGATTGGCTGCCTCTTGACTCCTCCCACCTCTGATATAAGCCCCTCCCACCTCTGATATAAGCCCCTCCCACCTCTGCAATAAGCTAATAAGCAGCTAAAACACTGTATTATGATGTTGAGTGGTAAATTTAGTGTATTGGAAAGAAATATATAGAGCAAATTAAACAAAATAAAACAAAACAAAAAATTTATGTTGCGCGGTCACAAGCTTTTTTTACCTTGCGCATCGTAAGATAATATGTTTCAAATAGGTATAATTTGCTTTACAAACGTCGTATTAAAATGGGATTTTCACCAAAATGTTGCCAGATTCTTAAACTATTTTCAGTCAACAAAACTCATTTTCCATATTTTTTCAATTATTTTCGTGGGCCGCCAGGTTTCTGGGACCCTCCTGCCTTCAGTCTCAGGGTGACCCACAAGTGGAATGACCTCCACCATGATGTGCAGACACACTCCATATATTGTTTTAAGAGCAGATATGATGTGCTTACAGGGATAATACCAAGTGAAGCTGCCAAAGTGGTAAGTTAAGAGGCGGGGCCAGGAGCGAAGACTCAACCCCTGCAACAACACATACAGGTAAGTTATTATTAGGGTGTTGCAACTCGCCTGGGCTGGCACGTAAAAACAAAATCGAAAAATTAGATAAACTTACAGGAAAATACTTGAATAATCTTGCAACATTTTCTTGTACGACATTTCTACAATGTTTGTACGACGTTCCTACAATGTACGACGTTCCTACAATGTTTGTACGACGTTCCTACAATGTACGACGTTCCTACAATGTTTGTACGACGTTCCTACAATGTACGACGTTCCTACTATGTACGACGTTCCTACAATGTTTGTACGACGTTCCTACAATGATTTATAGTCACTACAACATTTCATGTGAGGACGACACAGTCAGTATATCTCTCAGCTTGAAACGAATTATCGGCATTTTTTTCTTATTTTTTTTTTGTATTTTGTCCTGTACCTCGATGGCTAGCGGACTTAGCTCACACAATGAGGTCCGGGGATCGATCCCCAGTACTGGTGAAAATATTAGTAAGTTTATTCAGGTATACACAAATACAGTTACATAGATTATCATACATAGCAGCATATGTGTAGAGAACCCTCCAGGATAACCCAAAAAGTCAGAGTGACTTATTTCCATTGGGGTGGGGTGTGCTGTCCGATACCAGTGTTAGTGGACTGGTGTGGGTTGCATCCTGGGACAAAACTGACCTAATTTGCCTGAAATACTGTGTATAATAAGGGTCTTTCTATATATACTTGTAGAAATAAAGTTTATTATTATTGCTAGTAATATATTAAAATAACAATTTGTTATAATTACAAAGTGGGAGGAGCTACGACAGACCAAGAAGCCAGGAGATGACTCCATTATAATAATAATTATGATATTAATAATAGTCTTTATTTCTACAAGTACATGTTCAGTGTATACAGACCATAGCTGACATCAATGGTATACTGCTATACAAAAAGGACCTTGTTATGCTGAGTATTTCGGGCAAATTAGGTCAATTTTGTCCCCAGGATGCGACTCACACCAGTTGACTAACACTGGTGCTTATTTACTGCAAGGTGAGCAGGGACATCAGGTGTCTTAAAGGAACTCTCCTGAATATATGGTCGATCACCATGCCCAGCCCTTCTAGGGCAGGGTAGTTGCCAAGGCTGGAGCTTGCTACCATCTGCAGCTCATAAGCCTGCCCTTCCCGTTAGGGAAGGTGGCAGACCAGAGAGGCCTAGCATCTATCTACCTCCATGCCTCGTGCTGGTGGGGAATGTGGCTAGGCCTGGGGCCAGTTGGTCCCGCCGATGAGGGGTATCCCCTTCCATGGGAGACATAGGTCTCTGCTACTCCCACGCCACGGAGCCAGAGCCGGGTCGCCATCTGGTAAAGACCTGGGCCGGGAGAATTCCCGGTGAATCAACACTTCCTCTTCCTGAATATATCACTAATGGCTGTATATAATGTTGTACATTTACGCTATTATAAGAATTTTAATTATTTAAATATCACATGACTTCCAAAATGATACTAGACACATGGTAAATAATATAATACAATCACTCAATAAAACTGACATATTCTGAAGAGAGTTGTCAGAGCAGAGTGTAAACAGTGGTACATGACAGTGTACATTCAAGGTTATAATGTTACGTCCTCTAGTACACTAACACTAGAGAAAACTGAATTTCACAGTGGTAACTGTGTATATCACAGGAGAAGGAGGTGTTGATTCGCCGGGAATTCTCCCGGCCCGGGTCTTTACCAGATGGTGACCCGGCTCTGGCTCCCTGTCGAGGGAGTATCAGAGACCTATGTCTCCCACGGGAGGAGTTACACTTACCCCCTCATCGGCGGGACCAACTGTCCCCAGGCCAAGCCACATTCCCCACCAGCACGAGGCTGGTAGGGAGAAGCTAGGCCTCTCTTTTCTGCCATCTTCCCCGCCCCAAGGAGGCTGACAGGAAGGGCAGGCTTGTGAGCCGCAGATGGTAGCAAGCTCCAGCCTTGGCACCTACCCTGCCCTAAAAGAGCTGGGCATGGTGATGTCATGTCCTGTATATCACAGCAGTAACTGTGTATATCACTGTGGTAACTGTATATCACAGTGGTAACTGTGTATATCACTGTGGTAACTGTGTACATCACAGTGATAACTGTTCACAGTGGTAACTGTATATATCACAGTAGTGACTGTGTATATCACTGTGGTAAGATATCACAGTGGTAACTGTGTATATCACTGTTGTAACTGTGTATATCACTGTGGTAACTGTGAAGTATATCACTTTGGTAACTGCATATATCACATTGGTAACTATGTATATCACTGTGGTAACTGTGTATATCACTGTGGTAACTGTGAAGTATATCACTTTGGTAACTGCATATATCACAGTGGTAACTGTGTATATCACTGTGGTAACTGTGTATATCACTGTGGTAACTGCGTATATCACTGTGGTAACTGTGTATATCACTGTGGTAATATATGTATCAGAGACCTATGTCTCCCATGGGAGGAGGTACAAGTACCCGCCCATTGGTGGGACCAACTGTCCCCAGGCCTAGCCACATTCCCCACCAGCACGGGGCTGGGAGAGAGAAGCTAGGCCTCTCTGGTCTGCCAACCTCCCCACCCCAGGGAGGCTGATGGGAAGGGCAGTCGTGCGAGCTGCAGATGGTAGCAAGCTCCAGCTTTGGCACCTACTCTGCCCTAAAAGGGCTGGGCATGGTGTCCTGCCTGTCTTATTAAGAGGAGGAGGTGTTGATTCGCCGGGAATTCTCCCGGCCCGGGTCTATTCCAGATGGCGACCCAGCTCCCTGTCGGGGGAGTATCAGAGACCAATGTCTCCCATTGGAGGAGGTACAAGTACCCCCTCATCGTCGGGACCAACCGTAGCCAGGCCTAGCCTCATTCCCCACCCTCACAGGGCACATAGGGAGAAGCTAGGCCTCTCTGGTCTACCATCTTCCCTGACGGGAAGGGCAGGCTTGTGAGATGCAGATGTAGCAAACTCCAGCCTAGGCACCTGCCCTGCTCTAGAAGGTCTGGGCATGGTGATCGACTGTCTTATTATCTCCTGTTGTTGGGTTGTGTAATGTATGATTGTGCATATTTATTATTCTTAAATAAATATATAAAAAAATCTTAGGTGTTGAGGATCCAGTGTAATATTTTCTTTGTTCCATATATATAATCAATTTATGTATTTGGCATTATTGTAAGTGGTGTTTGTTTAAGTCCCACACTGTTAGTATTGAGCCTTTTTGGGTGTGTGATGTTATTTAAGGTTTACGGTGTTATGAACCTTGTATGGTTATTGTTCTGTAGTCATGTTTTCATGTGAGAATTTATAGAGACTGTCATGTTAAAGTTTTGCTGTATAATGTCAGTTTGTGTGGGTAACTAATGTACAGTTACGTGTTATATCCTTATGGGAGTTATTGTTAATTTTTGGTTGTTATATTTTTTGGTTGTTATATTTATAGATGGGGTTGTAAGAGAAGTGAATGCGAGGGTCTTGGCAAGAGGTATGGGGTTAAAAAACAAAGAATCAAATACAAAGCGGGAGTTGTCACAGTTGCTTTTTGCTGATGACACTGTGCTTTTGGGAGATTCTGAAGAGAAGTTGCAGAGGTTGGTGGATGAATTTGGTAGGGTGTGTAAAAGAAGAAAATTGAAAGTGAATATAGGAAAGAGTAAGATGATGAGGATAACAAAAAGATTAGGTGACGAAAGATTGGATATCAGATTGGAGGGAGAGAGTATGGAGGAGGTGAATGTATTCAGATATTTGGGAGTGGACATGTCAGCAGATGGGTCTATGAATGATGAGGTGAATCAAAGAACTGATGAGGGGAAAAGGGTGAGTGGTGCATTTCGGAGTCTGTGGAGACAAAGAACTTTGTCCAAGGAAGTAAAGAGGGAAATGCATGAGAGTACGTATAGTTATACCAACACTCTTATAAGGGTGTGAAGCATGGGTGATGAATGTTGCAACGAGGAGAAGGCTGGAGGCAGTGGAGATGTTATGTCTGAGGTCAATGTGTGGTGTGAATATAATGCAGAGAATTCGGAGTTTGGAAATTAGGAGGACGTGCATTATTACCAAAACTATTATCCAGAGGGCTGAGGAGAGGTTGTTGAGGTGGTTCGGACATGTAGAGAGAATGGAACGAAACAGAATGACCTCGAGAGTGTATAAATCTGTAGTGGAGGGAAGGCGGGGTAGGGGTCGCCCTAGGAAAGATTGGAGGGAGGGGGTAAAAGAGGTTTTGTGTGCGAGGGGCTTGGATTTCAAGCAAGCAAGCGTGTGCGTAATAATACTCTGTATGATGAAATGTCTTTTAAATAAAAAAATTAAACAATTCTATGATATATTGAAACTAAGTGATTTGTGATCCTGGGTTATACCACGCTAACCTGGGTGACACTGGATTATACAGGGTTATCCTGATCCTAACTGTGTTATAGCAGGTTATAGTGGGTTATCCTTGGTTATACTGGGTAATTCTGAGTTATATTTGGTTATCATGGGTTAGTAATCCTCCCACGTGTCAATATTACCATTAATATCTGTTCTTGTCTGACATTTTTTTTAGTCATTGTTTAATAGTTTAGTTTCCCTTCCAGTCGACCTTTCTCAGGCTCATATTCAACTTCCTAACAGGCAGAAGCATCATCCCCAACTTTAATGGCAAATCTGCAGTCCCATTCACCCCAACAGCTGGAGTACCACAAGGCTCATGCCTTAGCCCCATACTCTTCAATATTTATGAAAATGACCTCCCGCAACCAGAACACAATGACACCATCATCACCCAATTTGCAGACGATGTTATCCATGAAGTGTCATCCACCCCCATATCAGGTGCAACAAAATACAGGAGAGTAATAGAGAAAATGAATGAGGAATTACGAAGAACAGCTGACTGGGAGAAAAAGTGGAGAATCACGACTAACCCAGAAAAATTCCTCATCATCACCATTGGCTGTCTCCCATCAACCATAGAAGACAAAGGAGGTATCTCCATAAGAGGGTCACGGGTCGATATCAGAAACCCTAACAAGATTCTGGGATATGAAATCGACAGATTACTTCACTCCACTTCTCACAACTCTAAAAAAGTGAACCTAGCTAAAGTCCGCCTCGGCCAACTATTCAGATTCAAAGACGCTCCTCCCCACATCAAGAAGCACCTCTACAAGATGATGATCAGACCGCTGTTAGAATACCCCTGTGTACCCATATCACTAACAACCAAAACCAATATGCTGCGACTTCAACGGGTCCAGAACAAAGCCCTCCGCTTCATCACTGGAACCAGACTCAGAGACAGAATCAGAATGGAAGACCTGCATATACAACAGGAAATCGCTGCAATTAATGTCAGGAAAGACAAACTAACGAAGAGACATCTATATGACATGCAAGAACTATATGCACCTGATAGAGAAAACCCCCCTCAACCAGTAAACACTACCAACTATGTCATCACCACACCTTCCCACCGAACCCAAAGAATGACTTTGCAACAAAGAGTTAGACGTTTCATTCACAATGACAACTACTCACGTCCAAGAATCGTGTGTGACCTCCCCGTTGATTCAGGAGAGTGGATACCACCAGACCCAGTCTACATCCAACAACGAAGATAAATACCCCCCATCTATGGGTGACCTACCTTTATCAAACTACATCTTACAACTAACATTGTAACACCCACAAACTTCCTACTATAGAACACCACCTCAGAAACTGCTTGACCAGCTCCGGGCTAACCACCAACAACATCGAAAGCCCAGCAACTACCACCTGTTGCAACAGCCTTGCCTCCGACAAAAAAAAAAAAAAAAGCAATTGCCAATTGTATGCATTCCTCCAACTCAGTGTCATGCTGTGATACTGCAGTATACATGTGTGCCACTGATGGGCAGGAGGCATACCCACCTCATAAAGTTAACTTATGTATAACTCTACATTCACACCCACTTATTATATTGCGACAAAGTGGTTAGGCCACTTACCTTTATAACCTTCACCTCCCCCTCCCCCCTCCCAACCATTTCCCAAGTTTCCATCCTTACCCATCCTTCTTCCTTCCCCATCCTTCTTCCTTCCCCATCCTTCTTCCTTTCCCATCCTTCTTCCTTACCCATCCTTCTTCCTTCCCCATCTTACCAACACTCAGGTCAAATCCAGTTCCAGTAATCAGGATGCCCAGCCCTTCTAGGGCAGGGTAGGTGCCAAGGCTGGAGCGGGAGCATTTCCGGCGAATCAACACCTCACTTCACCTTTTTAATCACCCCATTTTTTTATTTTTTTTTTTAAAGGGAATTATTAATTCCTGAAAGAATAATGTTCAGAAAACCCAATAGAAAGTTATTCCGGACATCTTATATAACATATGTCAGGTTCATTTTGGACTATGCAACACCAGCAAGGAATCAACACCTGTAAATGTGGACGTCAAGAGGTATATTTCTTCTGTGTCAGGGTGACCCCCCTTGACAATGATGTGGAGACAGACTCCATATATTGTTTTAAGAGCAGATGTGATAGGGCCCCACAGTGGTAGTAGAAAGTGAAGCTGGCAAAGTGGTAAGAGGGGAAGCCAGGAGCTAAGACTCAACCCCCTACAACAACACATTTATTAAAGTGCCCCGGTGGCTAAAGCTCTCGCTTCACACACAGAAAGCCCGGGTTCGATTCCCGGCGGGTTGGAAACATTTTGACATGTTTCCTTACACCTGTTGTCATGTTCACCTAGCAGCAAGTAGGTACCTGGGTGTTAGTGGACTGGTGTGGGTCGCATCCTGGGGGAGAAGATTAAGGACCCCAATGGAAATAAGACAGACAGTCCTCGATGACGCACTGACTTTCTTGGGTTATCCTTGGTGGCTAACCCTCCGGGGTTAAAAATCCCAAGAAAATATTATCTTATCTTAGGGTGTTGCAACGCTTATGGTTCGCTCAGACTGTCGGGTGAAAACTAAATAAAAAAGAATTGTAAACTAAGTAAAGCTTACAGGAAAATACTTTATAATCTGGTAACATTTTGTTGCAACTCTCATGTTTATACTATTATGTTATTAAGGTTATTAAGGTTAAGTTATTAAGGTTAGGTTATTAAGGTTAGGTTATTAAGGTTAGGTTAGGTTATTAAGGTTAGGTTAGGTTATTAAAGTTAGGTTAGGTTATAAAGGTTAGGTTAGGTTATTAAGGTTAGGTTATTAAGGTTAGGTAGATCTATTAAGGTTAGGTAGATCTACGTTTTTGTGGGCAGTGCTCTGACCTTGATTTTCTCCATAAGAAAGTATGTAAAAAAACGTAGATCTACGTTTGGAGTGCTACGCAAGCAAACATGGATCTATGTTTGGACAGTTTAAGGGTTAAGGTTAGGTTAGGTTAGGTTACATTAGGTTAGGTTAAGGTTAGGTTATGTTATTAAGGTTAGGATAGGTTATTTAAGGTTAGGTTAGGTTATTAACGTTAGGTTAGGTTATAAAGGATACGATAGGTTATTTAAGGTTAGGTTAGGTTATTAAGGTTAGGATAGGTTATTAAGGTTAGGTTAGATTATTAAGGTTAGGTTAGGTTAAGGTTACTTTAGGTTGGGTTAAGGTTAGGTTATGTTATTAAGGTTAGGATAGGTTATTTAAGGTTAGGTTAGGTTATTGAGGTTAGGTTAGGATAGGTTATTTTAGGTTAGGTTATTAAGGTTAGGTTAGGATAGGTTATTTTAGGTTAGGTTATTAAGGTTAAGGTTACTTTAGGTTAGGTTAAGTTTTTTTTTTATATTTTTATTTAAAACACATCATTACAGTTATATAATAAATATATAAAAGAGACTTTCAACAGGTTCAACACGATATACTAGCAGGTCTACCTACTAACACCACCACACAACAGCAACTCTACCTACTCACACCACCACACAACAGCAGGTCTACCTACTCACACCACACAACAGCAGGTCTCCACCTCACCACACACATTACCACACAACAGCAGGTCTACCTACTCACACCACACAACAGCAGGTCTACCTACTCACACCACCACACAACAGCAGGTCTACCTACTCTCACCACACAACAGCAGGTCTACCTACTCACACCACCACACAACAGCAGGTCTACCTACTAACACCACCACACAACAGCAGGTCTACCTACTCACACCACCACACAACAGCAGGTCTACCTACTCTCACCACAACACAACAGCAGGTCTACCTACTCACACCACCACACAACAGCAGGTCTACCTACTCCACCACCACACAACAGCAGGTCTACCTACTCACACCACCACACAACAGCAGGTCTACCTACTCCACCACAACACAACAGCAGGTCTACCTACTCACACCACCACACAACAGCAGGTCTACCTACTCACACCACCACACAACAGCAGGCTCCTACCACTCACACACACAGGTCTACTACTCCACAACAGCAGGTCTACCTACTCTCACCACAACACAACAGCAGGTCTACCTACTCACACCACCACACAACAGCAGGTCTACCTACTCACACCACACAACAGCAGGTCTACCTACTCACACCACCACACAACAGCAGGTCTACCTACTCACACCACCACACAACAGCAGGTCTACCTACTCACACCACCACACAACAGCAGGTCTACCTACCTCACACCACACAACAGCAGGTCTACCTACTCACACCACCACACAACAGCAGGTCTACCTACTCACACCACCACACAACAGCAGGTCTACCTACTCACACCACCACACAACAGCAGGTCTACCTACTCTCACCACACAACAGCAGGTCTACCTACTCACACCACCACACAACAGCAGGTCTACCTACTCACACCACCACACAACAGCAGGTCTACCTACTCACACCACCACACAACAGCAGGTCTACCTACTCACACCACCCCCACACAACAAGCAGGTCTACCTACTCCACCACCACACAACAGCAGGTCTACCTTCTCACACCACATACAACAGCAGGTCTACCTACTCACACCACCATACAACAGCAGGTCTACCTACTCACACCACCACACAAAAGCAGGTCTACCTACTCACACCACCACACAACAGCAGGTCTACCTACTCACACCACCATACAACAGCAGGTCTACCTACTCACACCACACACAACAGCAGGTCTACCTTCTCACACCACATACAACAGCAGGTCTACCTACTCACACCACCATACAACAGCAGGTCTACCTACTCACACCACCACACAAAAGCAGGTCTACCTACTCACACCACCACACAACAGCATGTCTACCTACTCACACCACCATACAACAGCAGGTCTACCTACTCACACCACCAACAACAGCAGGTCTACCTACTCACACCACCACACAACAGCAGGTCTACCTACTCACACCACCACACAACAGCAGGTCTACCACTCACACCACCATACAACAGCAGGTCTCAACTCTACCTCACACCACCACACAACAGCAGGTCTACCTTCTCCACCACTACAACAGCAGGTCTACCTACTCACACCACCATACAACAGCAGGTCTACCTACTCACACCACCACACAAAAGCAGGTCTACCTACTCACACCACCACACAACAGCAGGTTCTACCACTCACACCACTTCACACAACAGCAGGTCTACCTTCCACACCACACAACAGCAGGTCTACCTACTCACACCACCACACAAAGCAGGTCTACCTACTCACACCACCACACAACAGCAGGTCTACCTACTCACCACACACAAACAGCAGGTCTACCTACTCACACCACCACACAACAGCAGGTCTACCTTCTCACACCACATACAACAGCAGGTCTACCTACTCACACCACCATACAACAGCAGGTCTACCTACTCACACCACCACACAACAGCAGGTCTACCTCTCACACCACCATACAACAGCAGGTCTACCTACTCACACCACCACACAACAGCAGGTCTACCTACTCACACCACCACACAACAGCAGTCTACCTACTCACACCACCATACAACAGCAGGTCTACCTACTCACACCACACACAACAGCAGGTCTACCTACTCACACCACACAACAGCAGGTCTACCTACTCACACCACCACACAACAGCAGGTCTACCTCTCACACCACATACAACAGCAGGTCTACCTACTACACCACCATACAACAGCAGGTCTACCTACTCACACCACCACACAACAGCAGGTCTACCTACTCACACCACCACACAACAGCAGGTCTACCTACTCACACCACAACACAACAGCAGGTCTACCTACTCACACCACAACACAACAGCAGGTCTACCTACTCTCACCACCACAACAGCAGGTCTACCTTCTCACACCACTTACAACAGCAGGTCTACCTACTCACACCACCATACAACAGCAGGTCTACCTACTCACACCACCACACAACAGCAGGTCTACCTACTCACACCACCACACAACAGCAGGTCTACCTACTCACACCACCACACAACAGCAGGTCTACCTACTCACACCACCACACAACAGCAGGTCTACCTACTCACACAACCATACAACAGCAGGTCTACCTACTCACACCACCATACAACAGCAGGTCTACCTACTCACACCACCACACAACAGCAGGTCTACCTACTCACACCACCACACAACAGCAGGTCTACCTACTCACACCACCACACAACAGCAGGTCTACCTACTCACACCACCACACAACAGCAGGTCTACCTACTCACACCACCACACAACAGCAGGTCTACCTACTCCACTACCACACAACAGCAGGTCTACCTACTCACACCACCATACAACAGCAGGTCTACCTACTCACACCACCATAAAACAGCAGGTCTACCTACTCACACCACCATAAAACAGCAGGTCTACCTACTAACACCACCATAAAATAGCAGGTCTACGTACTCACACCACCATACAACAGCAAGTCTACCTACTCACACCACCAGACAACAGCAGGTCTACCTACGCACACCACCATAAAACAGCAGGTCTACCTACTCACACCACCATAAAAAAGCAGGTCTACCTACTAACACCACCATAAAATAGCAGGTCTACGTACTCACACCACCATAAAATAGCAGGTCTACGTACTCACACCACCATAAAACAGCAAGTCTACCTACTCACCACAACACAACAGCAGGTCTACCTACTCACACCATCACACAACAGCAGGTCTACCTACTCACACTACCACACAACAGCAGGTCTACCTACTCACACCACCATAAAACAGCAGGTCTACCTACTAACACCACCATAAAACAGCAGGTCTACCTAGTCACACCACAACACAACAGCAGGTCTACGTACTCACACCACCACACAACAGCAGGTCTACCTACTCACACCACCACACAACAGCAGGTCTACCTACTCACACCACCATACAACAGCAGGTCTACCTACTCACACCACCACACAACAGCAGGTCTACCTACTAACACCACCATAAAACAGCAGGTCTACCTACTCACACCACAACACAACAGCAGGTCTACCTACTCACACCACCACACAACAGCAGGTCTACCTACTCACACCACCAGACAACAACAGGTCTACCTACTCACACCACCATAAAACAGCAGGTCTACCTACTCACACCACAATAAAACAGCAGGTCTACCTACTCACACCACCATAAAACAGCAGGTCTACCTACTCACACCACAATAAAACAGCAGGTCTACCTACTCACACCACCATAAAACAGCAGGGTGAAAACCACCCATCCTCGAAGACCACCCCGCCCTGCACCTACATTATATTGAAACAGCATTGTTTATAAACACAATATTAATGGTACAGTAAACATTGGATATAGTGTACAATTCAGTAATCACAGTAAAGTCGCAGATTGCTGCTCTCTCAGCCCACCTGAGCCTCCCCCCCCCCTCTTGCCATCCCACAGCAGAACGGGTAATTGAACGTTAAGCATGAACGTCTTTATTAAGGTAAGATTTCTTTCAGTTTCTTTGTATGTAAAGATGCACTTTTCTATAATTTTTGTATCAAGTTTCAAAAAGATCGCCCAACAAGCAACTGAGAAAAAACATATTTACCAAATTTTTTACCAAACACATATAAAAAATTCGTCTGTCGTAATGGGACTTTTAGAACTGTTTTGCATCACCTACGCATAAAACAATGCTAATCTGAGTTTTCAGGAATTGTTTATTGTAATTTATCCCTATCTTCATTCTTAAAAAAAATAGGTCGATCACCATGCCCAGCCCTTCTAGGGCAGGGTAGGTGCCAAGGCTGGTGCTTGCTGCCATCTGCAGCTCGAAAGCCTGCCTTTCCCGTCAGGGAAAATGGCAGACCAGAGGCCTAGCTTCTCCCTCCTAGCCCCGTGCTGGTGGGGAATGTGGCAAGGCCTGGGGCCTGTTGGTCCCACCGATTAGGGGTACCCCCTCCCATGGAAGACATAGGTCTCTGACACTCCACGCCAGGGAGCCGAAACCGGGTCGCCATCTGGTAAAGACCCGGGCCGGGAGAATTCCCGGCGAATCAACACCTCCTCCTCCACTTAAAACAAATTAAGTTTGTATGTTTTTGACATTTTGGAGAATATCTGACTTTTACCTCACATAAATAAAAAACTAATTATGACATCTCAAAAAGCTAAGCACCAATAAATAATACAACCTGGTAGCTAAAGCTCTCACTTCACACTGCGAGGGCCTGGGTTCGATTCCCAGCCAGGGTAGAAACATTGGGCTTGTTTCTTTACACCTGTTGTCTATGTTTACCCATCAATAAAATGAGTACCTGTGGTGTTAGTGGATCCTGGGTGAGGATGGGATGCTATTCCTGAATTCTCCTGCCCGGTACTTTCCAGATGGCGTATCATGAGTCCCAGGCCTTTCCTGGTACTGATGAGTAGCAGAGACCTAGTCTCTCCGAGGATGGGATAGTACACTAGTGGGACCAACTGGTCCCAGGCCTAGCCATATTCGCCCACAAGCACGTAGGTAGATAGTTGCTAGGCCCCTCTGGTCTGCCACCTTCCCCGCCCCAAGGAGGCTGACGGGAAGGGCAGGCTTGCGAGCCGCAGAGGGTAGCAAGCTCCAGCCTTGGCACCTACCCTGCCCTAGAAGGGCTGGGCATGGTGAGCGACCCGCATCCTGGGACACTGACCTAATTTGCCTGAAATGCTCTGCATAAAAATAGACTTTCTATATAGTAGTATGTCATTGATGTCAGCTAGGCCTGTATACCTTGTACATGTACTTGTAGTAAATAAAGATATTATTATTATTATTATTATTAATAACTTACTTCCGAGGTAATCCACGCGGAAGATAGTACAACAAAAAAATATTTTTTTTGGAGTAAAATACTATCATTTTTTCTTAGTTTTTATGTTGCATTAAAAGTGTATATCATAGTTAGCCCTGTCCGTTTTCTTCATTACAAGACTACTAGAGGGAAGAGGGGAACACGAAGGAAGAACCATCCCCAGTGAGTAGCTTTACTCAGATGGTGGGATCTAGTTAGCACAATTATTAATTCTGGGAGGTACCATATATTATTTGTCCCTTATATTGTCCTCATTATGTCATATCCTAGATCCAAATTGTGATATATTAATTGAGATTCAAAATAGTCTCCTGTAGTAGTATTTATAATAGCGTTATATTGAAGCATATTAGGGGCTTTTGGCATGTACATCTCATTAATAACTAAGTAATAGCTATGTAATAACTGTGTGTGAATCTATCTATGTCTATCATATATAATTGTACAATGTCTCAATAAAGTATTATTATTATTATATATTCTCCGGTTATCCTGAGACAAGAATTTCTGCTTACACAATCGAATGCTCCAGACGATTCCTGATTGGCTCCTAGACTATGTATTAGCTATATACTATATATTATGATGGCAAATCGTCAATTATTATATAAATAAGAATAATACAAGAAATTAAGGAAAAAATCGAGGAAAAAAAAATACTAAAATTCAGGAGATGTCAGCCGACCTTCTACGGTTGTTGGCGTCACCATGTGTGTTATAGGTGACCATAATTCCTTGTAGGAATGTCGTAGAACAATGATTCTTGAACCATTGTGTTGCCAGAGAGTTACTCTATTTTTCTATATGGTTAACACAATTTTGGAATTTTTCCGAATCTTTTTTCACTCGCTCGGCGCGCGACCAACAAGGGCCCCTGAATGCTGGGGTAGATCAGTGGATGCTGGGGTAGATCAGTGACTGCTGGGGTAGATCAGTGACTGCTGGGGTACATCAGTGACTTCTGGGGTAGATCTGTGGATGCTGGGGTAGATCAGTGACTGCTGGGGTACATCAGTGACTGCTGGGGTACATCAGTGACTTCTGGGGTAGATCTGTGGATGCTGGGGTAGATCAGTGACTGTTGGGGTAGATCAGTGATTCCTGGGGTAGATCTGTGGATGCTGGGGTAAATCAGTGACTGCTGGGGTAGATCAGTGACCTTACATAGTGACATATAGGCCTGGGCGCCTGCCAAACAACCTTACATAGTGACATATAGGCCTGGGTGCCTGCCAAACAACCTTACATAGTGACATATAGGCCTGGGTGCCTGCCAAACAACCTTACATAGGGACATATAGGCCTGGGAGCCTGCCAAACAACCTTAGGTAGTGACATATAGGCCTGGGGTAATTAAAAATGATATTTTCAGTAAATATTATTTTTTTAATTTTCTCAGTTTTTGTCTACCTGGAGTTTACTTGGAGAGAGTTCCAGGGGTCAACGCCCCTGCGGCCCGGTCTGTGTTATCTTATTGAAAAATTATTTACAGGAAATAGAATGAACAGTTCTTCATGTACACCAAAACTGAACGAAATCAGACGAAAAACAAAAATACTGATAGGCTTCCTCAGTACAGGTTAAATAATCATCTTGGGATACAACCTGATTTCCTCTCCATCTTGAAGATGTTTCTCCTCTATTATTACAGCCAGGTAATAATTATAATTAATAATTTTAGACAGAAGTTATAGAAACTTGTTTTGGGACTGCCTTCTTGTAAGCTGCACTGGGCAAGCACTGTTGACACCGACACTCTGAGACACTTCTCTCAGACTTACAAGTGGCTATGGTACAAATTTCTAGCTAACTGCAGTAAGGGGAATACCACACTGCTTACACGATACTGAAAGGGTTAACTTACTTGATGGAGTGGTAATGTGTGTCCTGGTCTTCCTAATCTATAACCCCCTCCAAACACCATGTGCAGGGAAGAATCTTAATCTGCAAATTAAGTGGTTTTAGTGTCTTGTATTAACTCAGAATCCCCAACTCTAGGGTATATCCTCCAAGCAATATCTAAACAGTATGAGACACTAGCTTCCAGACTTTTACTCAACAATGGGACGCTGGTACCTGCTAATATGCGTCCAACCACACAAGAGACCCACAACAAAACCTACACATTTTTCCCCCAGAAAACTGGCCAGATACTGAGAAGAAAAGAGGTGAGGTCCTACTGTATTGGGTCTGGATGGAGTGAGATATCCTCAGTACTTCGAGATATCTCTTCCATGCCCCCGGGAAAGATGGAAGTCACGTGGGGATGCTGCACTGTTCGCAGCGCTTGTTCACTCCTTGAAGTCTGATCTGGTAAGGACGCAGGTCATGCGTCGTGAGTCCCATACTGCTTAGATTCAAGTGTGAGCTGCCAGTTCTATCTAGCTAACATAACCCAAGGTTCGTCTATTTGGGGCTTATATCTACCTATATTAAGGTGCTAGAACTACATTATTAATATCTAACGTTGCTTCACTAATCCTACTATTAGTTACTAACTGTACAAACTTGCCTAGGTGCACAATTGTTACCTTCGCCAACTTGAATGTGTGTGCTTGTTTTGGTTGGGTGTGTGGGTTTATAAACTCCGAGGGCCAATCCGAGGTATGTTTAAGGCTCCTAACGGCTCACTTACCCTGTGGAACTTGTGTGACTCAAAAAGTTTCGACAGAAATAATATTTACTTAAAATTTATTAATTACGTATATTTATAGTTGAAAATGTATTACAAATTTATAACCCTAAGGTTTCCAAAATTATATTAAGAATGTTCCATTTGAAGCAAAGTAATTTTAATCATAGTTTTTTGATAAAAGCAATTAATTACCTGTTTTGTCAAACTTTAATATGTTATATACATGCTTTTTAAATCTTCCTTTGTTTTACCTTAGTTTTAAAATTACAAGAACACTTATAATTAGCATTGATATTTTAGGTGACTTTTCAGATTTTCTAAAAGTATAATATAATTAATATATACATAATAGGAGAATAGCAAAAATAATATTATTGTTTACGTTCAAAAATTAAAAAAAAACATATTTTGAAGATTAACTAATATATTTTATTTTATTGAGACATTTAACCCATATATACATACATAGTTTACCTGGAGAGAATTCCAGGGGTCAACGCCCCTGCGGCCCGGTCTGTGACCAGGCCTCCTGTTGGACCAGAGCCTGATCAACCAGGCTGTTACTGCTGGTCGCACACAGTCCAACGTACGAACCACAGCCTGGCTGGTCAGGTATGTACGTATTTAAGATAATTTCCAAAATACAGTGGACCCCCGAGTTTCGTAAAAACTTCACTCCTGAAGTCTGCTCAAGTGCCATTACTGAACGAATTTTCTTCCTTTAAGGAAAAATTTCACGTAGGTTAGTCTATTTCAGACCCCCAAAAATACACTTCCACAAGAACTTACAAAATTATACTTACATAATTGCACGATTTCCGGGGTATTCGTTAACCGAGGGTCCACTGTACCATAAATTTTGAAGTGTCAACAAAGATACACTAGCTGGTTTTATTATAGATACCACTGAGAGTTATTGTATAATAATACAAGTCAAGTTATTGATCTTTTATTATTAAAATTCAGTTAGTTTTTAATTTACCTCAAATATGTTTTATAAGACTGTACGTATACTTGTTCAGCTATCAAAACTTTGGCCCCCAGTCTCTGGACCCATTATATACATATGTACCTCTATAATCTGTAAATAATTTTGTAACTTGTCATGATTGTGACCAGATATACCTGAGTTCATTACCTTTGTAACTTGTAAGTAAGTATGTTTATTCAGGTATACACAAATACATTCACATAGATTATCATACATAGCAGCATATGTGTAGAGAACCTAGGATAACCCAAAAAGTCAGAGTGAGTTCATTACCCTTGTAACTTGCTCAGCTATCAAAACTTTGGGGCCCAGTCCCTTGACCCATTATGTACCTCTGTAATCTTTTGACTACTGATATTAAACTAACTGTGTGTGTGTACTCATCTAATTGTGGTTGCAGGGGTCGAAACTCAGCTCCTGGCCCTGCCTCTTCACTGTCCGCTACTGGGCCTCTGCTCTCCCTGCTCCATGAGCTTTATCATACCTTGTTTTAAAACTATGTATGGTTCCCGCCTCCACTAAATCGTTCGCTAGACTATTCCACTTCCTGACTACTCTATGGCTGAAGAAATGCTTCCTAACATCCCTTTGACTCATCTAAGTCTTCAGCTTCCAGTTGTGTCCCCTTGTTTCTGTGTTCCCTCTCTTGAACATCCTGTCACTATCCACCTTGTCGATTCCCCGCAGTATTTTGTATGTCGTTATCATGTCTCCTCTAACCCTTCTGTCCTCCAGTATTGTTAGTCCTATTTCCCTCAACCTTTCCTCATAAGACAGACCCTGAGTTGTGGAACTAGCCTTGTCGCAAACCTTTGCACTTTCTCTAGTTTCTTGACGTGCTTGACCAGGTGTGGGTTCCAGACTGGTGCTGCATACTCTAGTATGGGCCTGACGTACACAGTGTACAGTGTCTTGAATGATTCCTTGTTAAGGTAATGGAACGCTAATCTTAGGTTTGCCAGTCTAGTTCTGTCGTGTCAGTAAATATGTGTACACTTGTGTAGTGTATCACAAGTATAGTAACCCCAGACGTTACACGTAGGCTCCCTTGTTACTGCTGTGACGTCAGAGCTCCCGCTCCATGTGGCGATGACGTCACAGGCCTTCAGTCTCAGTTCTAGGCCGACATACAGCTGGACAGACGTGCTGGGTACACCTCCCTTCACAGACTGTAAATATACCGTAACCACCCTACAAGGAGTGTCTTTGACTACCTATTTATCTCTCCCAATACCCACACAACAAGTGGTTGCAGCAGAGGGCCCGTAATTTATATCGATTATGGTGTTATAGAGAGATAGATGCTGACAAGCAAGCAAACAGCCTTGTGCCTCCAGAGACAACCACGTTACCAGCTATCTACATCCAAGCAGAGTCTACAATATCTACAGTATCTCCTGGTCAGCTAAGTGCCTCATCTGTTAATTTGTTAAAACCTACGAGGGGATGACCCGGGTTTTGCAAAATCTGAACGAGTAAGCCAGTTTGTGAGGGGAGAGTACCATATCAAGCCAGCAAGTCACCACCAGTTACGTCAGACTAGGCTTAAGCCAGCTTCTACCTTGCTGTGCTAATTTGTTACAAGATTCCAAGCCAGTTAATCTAAGCCAGCAAGCCACCCTGCTGTCTGAGAAGTAAGCCACATGAGTTCACGCATTTTACCGCCTTTGTACTCCAGTGTATTTCTGTTCTGAGTGACAATACCATCCCTGTGGTATCCTGGGTTATTCAAGCCACCCTGGGTTAAATTCACGTGTGTTTTTGTAACGGCATAAGCCACAGGCTAGCGCGCGGGACGCTGTGTAGGCCCACTACACCAACCCCACCACCACCCACGCTAAAGCAGACGCCATGACCATGTGAGTCGCCTGTTTACACCACCAAACAAAGCATTGAGTGTGGATTATTTCACCCTTAACTAGGTCCTGCAAGCAGTTATTGGCTACGAACCGGGTCGAGCGTCCTGAGTGTGTTTCTCCTGAACTATTTGTGCCAACTTTATAAAGCCTATGGTTCGTAGTTCATCGGTTTATGCACATTACTTCAAGATATCAACGAGTGGACCAGACGTAAACAGCCTCCACCACCATCCTCCACCACCATCCTCCACCACCATCCTCCACCACCATCCTCCACCACTACACCACGCTTCAGTCAAGTTTTACAGCCTAGAGACAATTACTGTGTTGTTTTTATTTTTCAGATAATCTATAGACAATTCCGTGTGTTGAGACATTTTTGTCAGTTAAAGAAATTTTGAGTTATCCTAGGAAATGTTATGTGTTAAATTTATTACTTACATTAATTTTTGATTTCACTAGTATCTTATTTGATTAATTATTGTGTCATAATTTCTGTGAATTTCGTTGTGTTACTAAGTATGCAGTAAGTACAGTTTGTTAAAGTTGTTTACTGTTCCAATATTCCACCAAGTAGTAATTTTTAAAAGATTTAAATAAAATTTTCCCTCCTGCATTGTCCCTGTATTTTTTTTTCTTGTTAATTGTTGTGTTTCACCAAGTGTTCTATCCCAGAGTTATCATTTTTTTTATTCATTTACCCTTGTTTGTTCATGTTAATTGTGTAAATAATAATTTTGCTTGCCCCAGTAACTACATATTGTTTTCTCGTCCAAGCAATTTTTTTAACCTTTTCCCAGTAATATTCCTTGCTAATTCTTATGTGTTGCGGTCGATCACCATGCCCAGCCCTTCTAGGGCAGGGTAGGTGCTAAAGCTGGAGCTTGCTACCATCTGCGGCTCGCAAGCCTGCCCTTCCCGTCAGCCTCCTTGCGGCCGGGAAGGTGGCAGACCAGAGGGGCCTAGCAACTATCTACCTACCTGCCTCGTGCTTGTGATCGAATATATCTAGGCCTGGGACCAGTTGGTCCCACCGCTGAGGGGTACCCCCTCCCATGGGAGACTTCGGTCTCTGCTACTCCCATGGCAGGGAGGCGGAGCCGGGTCGCCATCTGGTAAAGACCCGGGCCGGGAGATTTCCCGGTGAATCAACACCTCCTCCTCCTCCTTATGTGTTGCGTCGATCACCATGCCCAGCCCTTCTAGGGCAGGGTAGGTGCCAAGGTTAGAGCTTGCTACCATCTGCAGCTCGCAAGCCTGCCCTTCCCGTCAGCCTCCTTGGGGAGGGGAAGGTGGCAGACCAGAGGGGCCTAGCAACTATCTACCTACCTGCCTCGTGCTTGTGGGCGAATATGGCTAGGCCTGGGACCAGTTGGTCCCACCGCTGAGGGGTACCCCCTCCAATGGGAGACTTCGGTCTCTGATACTCCCACGCCAGGGAGCCGGAGCCGGGTCTCCATCTGGTAAAGACCCGGGCCGGGAGAATTCCCGGTGAATCAACACCTCCCTTATGTGTTGCAGTCAGTGTAATTCTTCCCTTTACACCCAATATTGTTTGTGTACTTGTTCTTTTTTGTATAGTGCTAATGTGCCTTCATTTTGCAGAATAGTGAAATAATTTACTGAAGATATTATTTTGCCCCAATAAGTACTTATATATATAGTCAACAAGAGCATGACTTTTTGTATACAGTAAGTCATCAATCATGTGCCTTTGATGAGTATACTTCAGTTCTGTAAGTGTTAAAAATTTTTGTCATTAATTTTCATTTGTTTTCATGTGTTGTTGAACAAATTCACTCTTAATTTTGTTTAAAGTCAGTGTTCTTAGTGAATTGTTTTAGTAACTGTTTAATTGAGTTACTTTGCTTTGCTTGCAATTAAGAGTAAGAGTTTTCAAACTATTTTATTTCTAATATCTTTGTTGTGTGAAAATAGTTTACCCAGTGTGGTTTTATCAATCAATCATTCCTGAAATTGATTTTGTGTAAATTAAATTCCCCAGTATTCACCTTGTTTTTATCAATTTTGTTGTTTTTAATTGCTCAAGTAACTTGTCATTCTCCTAAGAGTAAAAAGTAATATTCCAGTGAACTTTCTAAGTGATTCAAGCAGTAAAGTATTTTATCAGATTGTTGCCCTTGTCATAACCATTATTGAATTCTTTTAATTAGTTGTGCATTTAATTTGTTTCACTGTTGCAATTTTTGCTGTTATTTAAAGAAAAGAAAACTCATTTTGCAGTTAGTTCAAGTTAAAGCTAGATTGTTTTTATTTTAGTGTGTTGAATTTTCTTGCCAAGTCAATTTCCAGTGAGTTATCTTTTCTTTAGTGTTATTTGCAGTTATTCATCGTTACTTATGCAGAATAGTTAATAATTACTACCAGTTAAGCTGTATTGTGCTGTATACTTGTGTTAATTTTGCTTTCATTTCAATTCTCGTTTAATTGCTCGAAATCATGTCTCAAGAAAATGTAACTTGTAATGGGGTGAGTGTTGCCAGTCAAGACAATGACGTGGGACAGACTATTCAGAATCACTCGACTGATGACCGACCAAAGACCCCTCGTCCTCCTAATTACTCTCGAGATCCCATTGATTCACTACCACTTTTTAATGGTCACCCAGACAGTCTTGACGACTGGTTCCTTGCAATCCGTTCAAGGGCAAGCGCTGTAGAAAGTCCTCCATCGGAGGAGCGTCTTATCACTATGGCAAAATAATCCTTGGCTAGGTCGCCAGCTGCTAATAATGTGTTAACTCTTTTGCGTATGAAAGAATTTAAAGGTCTAACTAAATGGGAAGAATATGAATCAAGATTACGTAAGTTTCTCAATCCAAAGGAAGCTGTAGATCCGTGTATTGTACATGTCTCCGAGCGTGAGCGAAAAAAAATTCGAAAAATTATGAAAATTGAGTTAATCTTATAGAAAAATAGCTTAACTCTCTGGCTACACAATGGTACAAGAATCAATGTAATACGACGTTTCTACAAGGAATTATAGTCATTTATATCATGTATGGTGACGGCGATGTGAGCATGTGAGCAGCTTGCCTGCTCCCAGCCCGTAAATTTTTAGAAATTTTTTCCATTTTTTTCTTTGCTGTTTCGTGTATTATTCATTCTAATGGTGTAATTTACTATTTGGCATCATATGAGAGTGGGCGGAGCTTATACGTAGTCTACCAGCCAATCAGGAACGATCTGGGAATATTTGCTGACGTCAGCAGAATTCCCGCTCTGAGCGGCACCATATATTATTTCATTATTACGCTAATAGCAATTATATGGCTTATTTATCTATCACAATTGATCTAATATGAAATAATAAACACTATAAATAACATTTAAACATGTTATATGCTCCAGCATGAATAAAAATGAGCCCTAATATAGCGTGGTCTCTATCAGCAATATGGGTATAAAAATGATTCCCCTTCTCATAACGTTTTCTTTGGCCCGTGAGTAAGAGAAAACGGTGTTTAGAGGCTACTACACTAAAGCATTAGTTTTACAAGGAAAACATTGAAAAACAAGTGATTTTCTCGAAAAAAAAAAAAAAATTCCCGAGGCGGGTGGCCGGCGCCGCTCCAGGCGAATATCTGGGAAGTAAGTTATTGACTTATTTTACTTTGTGGAGTTTTTACTGTTTGATTAAATGAAATAATATTCACAGGAATGGTAAAAATATGATTGTTCATATTTTTAACAACGCATTTTTGTAAATATTCCAAATATTTTGGGATTTATTTGGGAGTAAAGGGCAGATTTTTTTTCAACATTCAAACAGTTACATGCTTTATTTTTTTGTGGAATAAAGATAAGATGTTTACAGGAAAGTGCGTCAACTAAAAATCGTATTAGCATTGTTCTTTCGGTACCAAGTCCTAAAACGACCTTACGTAGTGACATATAGGATCGGGATCCTGCCAAACGTCCTGACATGAAATTTTCAGTAAATATTTTTTTTTTCAGTTGTTGTTTGGACTATCTTATTGAATATTTTTTAAAACATACTGAGTGAACACTTCTATGTGTAAAAAAAAAAATGAAAGAAATTCGACGAAGAGAAAAAAAAAAATTGACAGGTCATACTGCCCCTTAGACGCTACATTCACAATGACAACTACCCACGACCAAGAATCCTGAGTGATCTCCCCGTCGAACCAGAAGAGTGGGTACCACCAGACCCAGTCTATGTTCAGCAACATAGATAAATACTCCCATTTATGGGTGACCTACCTTTCCAAACTACATCCTACAACTACCATTGTAACACCTACGACCTTCCTATTTTAGGACACCACCTCAGAAACTGCTTGAACAACTCCGGGCTAGCTACCAACAACATCAAAAGCCCAGCAACTACCACCTGTTGAAACTGCTCGTCCAATACCGGGCTAACCACCATCAACACCGAAAGCCCAGAAACTACCACCTTTGCGGCAGCCTTTCCCGAAAAAAAAAAAAAAATACTATAAATAGTATGCATTCTCCCAACTCAGTGTCATGCTGTGATACAGTAGTATACCTGTGTGTAACTGATGGGGTGAAGGCATATCCTCCTTATAAAATTTACTTATGTATTACTCTACATACACACACACTTATTATGTTGTGCCAAAGTGGATAGGCCACTTACCTTTATAACCCTAACCTCCCCCTCTCCCCTCCCACCTATTTCCCAATTTCCATCCTTACCCATCCTTCTTCCTTCCCTATCTTACCGACGCTCTGGTCAATCAAGCTCTAAGCCTAAAATCTGGAACTCCCTGCTTGAAAACTCTAGAACTGCAGACACAACCTCCATTTTCAAAAGCACCCTAAAAAACATCTTATCTCGCTTACGCACCCAACCGGTAGCTAACCACATGAAAACTACTTTATCTTGCACATATCCAAAGCAAAATACACTTATTGATATCTGTGATTCCCCTTAATTTGCACATGACTAACCAAAATTCTAATACAACTATTGCTTCATAATTCTTAAGCTAGTCATAAGTTTGCCTAAGACATTCCAATATAGAAACGGTATTATACCAATACATCACCTTTATCATTAATATATAAACTAATTGTTAAAATCTTAAACTAATTGTTAAATTCTTAAATGTTTAAATTTAAGTACCTCAATTTTGTAAACCTAGTTAAACACTACAATTACCTAACCTTACTATCAGTATAATCATTGTGTCACTATTGAGTAAGACCTATCATAAGACTGCCTGAAAAGCCTAGGCATACCTAGGCATATTATTGGGCATCTTGTAATATCTACTTCATAAAATGTATAATTATAAGTTCACCCCACCTTGTATATTACTAGAAATAAAGAATTTGAATTAGAATTGATGGTCACTGGAGAAGTAGAAACCCCCACAGAATCCCTCTTATTATAACATACCTAACTGGCCAGCTGAAGTTTGTCATAACTAAGAAATTACTTAACTCTGGGGTTGAGAAGGCAGCATTCCTCGTCTTCTTTCTTCCCACTGATCTCGCTGAGCTCGCTGTCCTGCTCGGTAGACACAAATTATTCTCCCAGCAGAATGATGTTAGTTGATTCGTCCTGATTAAGAAGTATTGACTCCTTAACCCCTCTACAGTCCTCGAGACAGGACCGAGAAGTAACATATGGTCAAGTGGGAAGTGGCGACTTGTATCATCTCACCTATTCCCTTAATTTCAATTTATTATCACAAATTTCTCCACAGTTCACACAGCGACTGTCCTACAATATTACACTCATTAGCAGTAGATCCATTAAAGTTCGAAGTCGATGAGTCGAGATGAAAATGATAACTTGTTTCCATTTCCATCATGGTGGTATCACATGGCGTCCTTAATCCAGCGTTTCCAATTTCTTTCCCCTCCTACCATTCTCTTAAAATGGTCTCCTGGATTAACGTCCCACAGTATTCACTGACATTAATTCCCATCTCTTCGCCCCAAGAAGCTACACCTAATCTTAATGTTTTGACTGAGTCGAGTCGAATGGTGACCACCTCTTACATTTGGCTCACTCCCGGATGCCTACCCGACAACCACTACCCACGCCTATGCAGTACATACTCGCCTATCCCCCCGTGCATGCGAGGGGATAGGCGAGTTAAAGGATAACCCAAACAGCAGCACATTAATGATATCTATTCACATTGGAAAGTTCATCGCGTATAACTTTCGGGGAAATACCCATATTTTCCACAGATACCATGCCCAGCCCTTTTAGGGCAGGGTAGGTGCCATATCTGGAGCTTGCTACCATCTGCAGCTCGTAAGACTGCCTTTCCCATCAGCCTCCCTGGGGCGGGAAGATGGTGGACCAGAGAGGCCTAGCTTCTTCTACAAGCCCCGTGAGGCGGGGAATGTGGCTAGGCCTAAGAGCAGTTGGTCCCAACGATGAGGGAGTACTTCTACCTACTCCCATGGGAGACATAGGTCTCAGATCCTCCCATGACAGGGAGCCGGGACCGGGTCACCTTCTGGAAAAGACCCAGGCCGGGAGAATTTCCGGCACACACCCCCGATGGGGACAATTGGTCCCAAAATGAGAAGGTACTTGTACCTCCTCCCATGGGATACATAGGTCTCAAGACACTCTGAAGACAGGGAGCCAAGGTCGAATCACCATCTGGAAAAGACCAGAACCGGGAGAGTACCGGCGAATCAAGAAGAAGAGGAAGATCCAGGAGCCGGGTGGACTATCATTCCCAGCCCTTCTAGGGCAGGGTAGGTGCCAGAGCCAGAGCTACTACCAGGACCAATAGACATAATACCAGACACATACATCTCTGATATTCCCCGTGTCTGGATAAATCTATACAAAAATTCAATGTATATAAAAGTGCCTAAAATCTGGAACTCCCTGCCTGAAAACTCTAAAACTGCAGACAAAGCCTCCATTTTCAAAAGCACGAATAAAAAACATCTTATCTCCCTTACACACCCCACCAGTAGCTAACCACTTGAAAACTACTTTATGTTGCACATATCCAAAGCAAAATACACTTATTGAGTTCTGTGACTCCCCTTAATTTACATATGACTGTAAACAAAATTCTAAATACAAATATTGCTTCATACTTCTTAAGCTAGTTATATGTTTGCCTAAGACACTCCAATATAGAAACTGCATCATGCCAATACGACACCATTTCCATTAATAGATAAACTAATTGTTAACTTCTTAAATATTCTGAACTACCTCAGTTTTGTAAATCTAGTTAATCACTACAATAGCCTAAACTTAATACCAGTATAATTATTGTATCAATATAGAGTAAGATCTAGTATAAGTCTGCCTGAAATGCCTAGGCATACCTAGGCGTACTATTGGCCTTCTTGTAGTAAGTATTTTATAATATCAATTAATACCATAAATTATGTAAACCCCACTTTGTAATATTATCATAAATAAAGAATTTGAATTTGAATCTGCAGCTCACAAGACTGGCATTCCCACGGTCCCCCTGGGGAGTTGAAAATGGCAGACAAGGGGCCTAGCTTCTCCCTACGAGCCCCTTAAGGGCGGGGAATGTGGTTAGGCCTGGGGACAGTTGGTCCCAGATGATGAGGGAGTCCTTGTACTTCCTCCCATGGGAGACATAGGTCTCAGACACTCCCAAGACAGGGAGCCAAGGCCAGGTCACCATCTGGAAAAGACCCGGACTGGGAGAGTACCGGTGAATCTACAACAACAATCACCCATCAAAATTACCCAAAAAAAGTCAATGTTACTTATTTCCATTGTAGTAGTTATGTACTGTGAGGGAAAAGTGGAGTATAATTGGGGGTTAAAGTTGTTCAGTCAGCCGGGGATCATTCGAGGGTTCAGCCTGTGCTTCCATCTAGCGGGCCGAGGCACAACCTCCCCCCCCTTTTCTGGTAGTAGTAACCTTACCTGGTGTGGAGCAGAACTGGGAGTCACTTCACCTCCACTCTTCTCCTAATCAGCTCTGCTGCTGGCCTGGTGAGCCCGTACAGAAGCCGAGATTTAAAGGAGCAAGATGTATGTCTATCTGACTTAGCTACTTGTGTCTACTCATCCACTTCTATGTCTTCTAACTTACCGCGACCAAGTGGCTTAGTAGTATCCCTAACATCTGCCCAGTATAAACCTTCCACCATCTCTTCAACACCTGAGACCAATCCTAGGTCTTATATTCTCCTACTCTACATCCTGCCAGAACACAATGGCCTATTTCTGTTTTTTTCTATTTTATGTAAAACTCTGAAAAATCTTCGTTTATTCCCTACCCAAGAGTAGGGTAGGAGAGGGTGAAAGTATTGCAATATGCTTCACCCAATCAAACAATAAGGCACCTTTGAGTGAAGGTACCATAAATGGTATTAAAGTCTCTACCATTCTTAGGGATACCGTAAGTTTGATAGGTTAGGTTAGGTAAGGTTTGTCAGGAAGCAGGACAAGTGCTTCCTGACGCGGGTCTTAGTCAGGTGATGACCCGCCATTGGAGCTTCTGGTCATCTGACCGAGGCCTTCTTCTGGCTTACCGATCCACCCCTTTAAAAATTATGGTTATAGTTATAACCATTTAGTGGTATTAAATAGTAAGTTTGATGTCTAAGGAACGGAGAGAGTTGTTGAGATTAGAAAGACTTTCACAGTCACCGTCTGGTTGAATCCTCCCTTATACACAACTTGTATGAATCTTGGTCGTGGCTTTGTCTCTGTAGATGCCTTCCTTTCCCATTACATTGTAAAATGATCCAAACTTCAGAACATCCGTCACTTAACCTGATTCTTTTTTCTCCTTCTCTCTCTTCCTCTTTCCTTTTTCTCCTTTTGGTTTTTATCTGCCTTGGGTGTTTGGTCCATTTTTCCCCCTCTGTGTTTTTGTTCCTTCCCTCTGTGGCCCCCTAGCTCCCTTGTGGGTCCATAGATCCCTTTTGGGCTCCTAGCTCCCTTGTGGGCCCCTAGCTCCCCTCTGGGCCCCTAGCTCCCTTCTGGGCCCCTAGCTCCCTTGCTATGCTCCTCTTTCTTAGTCTTCGACTGACTCCACTACTACCCTCTCTTGTCCCGTCCCTGTCTGCTGGCCTATATATACTCCCTCTTTATCTCCTTTCTCCAAAGTGCAACGGAAAAGTGAAGTAGTAGTAGCATCATTCTTCAGCTTCCCCAGCACTCGAGTTTCAGCCCAAAGCTGGGGTGTGGCTCCAGAAGGATCCTGTAGTGCTTACTGCCTATGCACCTCCTGACATCGTCTGCTGCTATGCAGCTGCCACACTTGTCGATCCCAGTGTGGGCGGGGTTTGTGGCAGCCCAAGGTGCCTAGTTTCTCCCTCTGAGCCCCTTGGAGACGGGGATTGAGACTAGGCGTGGGGACAACTGGTCCCAGATGATGAGGAGATACTTGTACCTCCTCCCATGGCAGACTTTAGTCTGAGACACTCTCACGACAGGGAACAAAGGCCGGGCCACCCTTGGAAAAGGCCCGGGCCGGGAGATTATTCCGGCGAATACACAACAATATCCTTTCTGTTAGTGTGACTTTGTAAATGGTCCAAGTTGGAACAAAACGTGGTGGTAAGCTCCTCCTATGTGCGGGTTATTTGTGTATTGTTCCAGTTATGGTAGGTTTATTACATATTGTATACTGCAGATCATAAGAAAGAGGGAACACTGCAGCAGGCCTACTGGCCCATGCGAGGCAGGTCCAAGTCTCCCACCGGCTTAAGCCAATGCCCCGACCCATCCAGGTCAAGTTACATTCACTTAAGGAAGGAGCACGGCATCTGACCTAGTAGCACAAACTAGTCAGGTCCAACTCACACCCACCCGCACCCTCTCATATATTTATCTAGCCTATTTTTAAAGCTACACAACGTTTTAGCCTCTATAACTGTACTCGGGAGTTTGTTCCACTCATCGACAACTCTATTACCAAACCAATGCTTTCCTATATCCTTCCTGAATCTGAATTTATCCAACTTAAAGCCATTGCTGCGAGTCCTGTCAATACAAGATATTTTTAGCACGCTATTTACATCCCCTTTATTTATTCTTGTTTTCCATTTATACACCCAATCATATCCCCCTAATTTACGCCTTTCTAGAGAGTGCAGATTCAGGGCCCTCAGTCTATCCTCATAGGCAAGATTTCTGATACATGGATCAACTTAGTATCCTCCTTTGTACGTTTTCCAGAGCATTTATATTCATTCTGTAATATGGTGACAAAACTGTGCAGCATAATCTAGATGAGGCCTAACCAAGGATATATAGAGTTGAAGAACAACCTGAGGACTCCATTATTTATGCTTCTTGATATGAAGCCAAGGATTCTGTTCGCTTTATTCGAACACTTATGCACTGCTGTCTTGGTTTTAGATTACTGCTAACCAGAACTCCTAAATCCTTTTCGCAATCAGTAGTATTAAGATCTACATTATTTAGTTTATATGTGGCATGGTTATTGTCCTGTGCAATATTTAGAACTTTGCATTTATCTATATTAACTGCATCTGCCACTTCTCCGACCACTGCATCAGTCTATTCAAATCTTCCTGGAGTGCTCTAATGTCCTCATTTGAATGAATTAGACGGCCTATTTTGGTGTCATCGGCAAACTTGCCTATGTCGCTATTTATTCCCTCATCTATGTCGTTTATGTAGATTGTGAACAACAGGGGGCCCAATACTGACCCCTGTGGAACACCCTGTGACGCTTCCCCACTCCGATTTCTCTCCATTTATGCAAACTCAATGCTGCCTATTTGTCAACCATGCCTCTATCAGGAAAAAATTTCTCCTCCTATTCCGTGTGCCTTAATTTTCCTCAATAGTCTCTGATGTGTGACTCTATCAAAGCCTTACTGAAGTCCATATACACAATATCATATTCATTACCATGATCTACCTCCTCAAACACCTTAGTGAAAAGTTATTAAATTTGTAAGGCAGGAACGCCCTTTTGTAAAACCGTGCTGAGATTCGTTGATTAATTTATGCTTTTCAAGATGGCTGCGAATTGCCTCGGCAATTATTGATTCCATAAATTTTCCCACTATGGAGGTTAGGCTTATTGGTCTATAGTTCGAAGCTAAGGACCTGTCACCTGCTTTGAAAATAGGTATTACATTTGCCATTTTCCACTTTTCTGGCACCATGCCAGTCAAGGATTTTCTGAAAAACTATTTTTTAGATAAAATATACCTATGAGTAAGCTTCCTAAAAGAAAATCATAAAATTTTGCTTACTTTTCCATAAATTTCAATTGCAGTGAAATTCATTTAAAAGTGTGAAAATCTAAGTATTTTAGCTAAAAATGAGTTTTGAGAAAAGCACTCAAACCGCTCTAAAACGTCGAAATATGCATAAAAGACGTTTTAGCACATTTTCTGAGCTTTTAATGTTTCATGTATATTTCGAAAATAATATGAAATATTCTATAAAAATATTGATTTTTATAGATTTTAATGGATTTTTAAAAATATGAAATAATTAATATATATTAAAATGCTATAAAACTTGATTTTATTGCATTTTTGACGATTAAGCATTTTCAAGAATTTTCTGAAAAACTATTTTTAGATAAAATATACCTATTAAACTTCTAAAGAAAATTAAAATTTTGCTTACTTTTCCATAAATTTCAATTGCAGTAGAAATTCTATTTAAAAGTGTGAAAATGTAATATTTTAGCTAAAAATGAGTTTTGCCAGAAAAGCACTCAAACCCTCTAAAACGTCGAAATATGCATAAAATGCATTTTAGCAATTTTTCTGAGCTTTTTAATGTTTCATGTTTTTCGAAATAATATGAAATATTCTATAAAAATATTGATTTTTATAGATTTTAATGGGATTTTTAAAATATGTAAATAATTTATATATATTCAAAATCTATAAACGTTATTTTATTGCATTTTGACGATTCAAGGCATTTTCACGGATTTTCTGAAAACTATTTTTAGATAAAATATACCTATAGTAAGCTTCCTAAAGAAAATCATAAAATTTTGCTTACTTTTCCCATAAATTTCAATTGCAGTAGAAATTCTATTTAAAGTGTGAAAATCTAAGTATTTTAGCTGAAAAATGAGTTTTGCCAGAAAAACACTCAAACCGCTCTAAAACGTCGAAATATGCAATAAAATGCGATTTTAGCACATTTTCTGAGCTTTTTAATGTTTCATGTATTTTCGAAAATAATATGAAATATTCTATAAAATATTGATTTTTATAGATTTTTAATGGGATTTTTAAAAATATGTAAATAATTAATATATATTCAAAATGCTATAAAACTTGATTTTATTGCATTTTTGACGATTTAAGGCATTTTCAAGAATTTTCTGAAAACTATTTTAGATAAAATATACCTATAATCAAAGAAAATCATAAATTTGCTTACTTTTCCATAAATTTCAATTGCAGTAGAAATTCTATTTAAAGTGTGAAAATCTAAGTATTTTAGCTAAAAATGAGTTTGCCAGAAAACACTCAAACCACTCTAAAACGTCGAAATATGCAATAAAATACGATTTTAGCACATTTTCTGAGACTTTTTAATGTTTCATGTATATTTCGAAAATAATATGAAATATTCTATAAATATTGATTTTATAGATTTTTAATGGGATTTTTAAAAATATGTAAATAATTATATATATTAAAAATGCTATAAAACTTATTTTATTGCATTTTGACGATTAAGGCATTTTCAAGATTTTCTGAAAACTATTTTTAGATAAAATATACCTATAGTAAGCTTCCTAAAGAAAATCATAAAATTTTGCTTACTTTTCCCATAAATTTCAATTGCAGTAGAAATTCTATTTAAAAGTGTGAAAATTAAGTATTTTAGCTAAAAAATGAGTTTGCCGAGAAAACACTCAAACCGCTCTAAAACGTCGAAATATGCAATAAAAACGATTTTAGCACATTTTCTGAGTTTTAATGTTTCATGTATTTTCGAAAATAATATGAAATATTCTATAAAAATATTGATTTTATAGATTTTTAATGGGATTTTTAAAAATATGTAAATAATTTATAATATTAAAATGCTATAAAACTTATTTTATTGCATTTTTGACGATTCAAGGCATTTTCAGGATTTTCTGAAAAACTATTTTTAGATAAAATATACCTATAGTAAGCTTCTAAAGAAAATCATAAAATTTTGCTTACTTTTCCATAAATTTCAATTGCAGTGAAATTCTATTTAAAAGTGTGAAAATGTAAATTATTAGCTAAAAATGAGTTTTGGGAAAACACTCAAACCTCTAAACGTCGAAATATGCAATAAAATCGATTTTAGCACATTTTTCTGAGCTTTTTAATGTTTCATGTATTTTTCGAAAATAATATGAAATATTCTATAAAATATTGATTTTTATAGATTTTTAATGGGATTTTTAAAAATATGTAAATAATTTATATATATTAAAAATGCTATAAACTTATTTTATTGCATTTTTGACGATTCAAGGCATTTTCAAGATTTTCTGAAAAATTTTTTAGATAAAATATACCTATGAGTAAGCTTCCTAAAGAAAATCATAAAATTTTGCTTACTTTTCCATAAATTTCAATTGCAGTAGAAATTCTATTTAAAGTGTGAAAATTAAGTATTTTAGCTAAAAATGAGTTTTGCAGAAAACACTCAAACCGCTCTAAAACGTCGAAATATGCAATAAAATACGATTTTAGCACATTTTTCTGAGCTTTTTAATGTTTCATGTATTTTCGAAAATAATATGAAATATTCTATAAAAATATTGATTTTTATAGATTTTTAATGGGATTTTTAAAAATATGTAAATAATTTATATATATTCAAAAATGCTATAAAACTTATTTTATTGCATTTTTGACGATTCAAGGCATTTTCAAGATTTTCTGAAAACTATTTTTAGATAAAATATACCTATGAGTAAACTTCCTAAAGAAAATCATAAAATTTTGCTTACTTTTCTCCATAAATTTCAATTGCAGTAGAAATTCTATTTAAAAGTGTGAAAATTAAGTATTTTAGCTAAAAATGAGTTTTGCAGAAAACACTCAAACCGCTCTAAAACGTCGAAATATGCATAAATACGATTTTAGCACATTTTCTGAGCTTTTTAATGTTTCATGTATTTTCGAAAATAATATGAAATATTCTATAAAAATATTGATTTTTATAGATTTTAATGGGATTTTTAAAAATATGTAAATAATTATATATATTCAAAAATGCTATAAAACTTATTTTATTGCATTTTGACGATTAAGGCATTTTCAAGATTTTCTGAAAACTATTTTTTTAGATAAAATATACCTATAGTAAGCTTCCTAAAGAAAATCATAAAATTTTGCTTACTTTTCCCATAAATTTCAATTGCAGTAGAAATTCTATTTAAAAGTGTGAAAATGTAAGTATTTTAGCTAAAAATGAGTTTTGCCAGAAAAACACTCAAACCGCTCTAAACGTCGAAATATGCAATAAAATACGATTTTTACACATTTTTCTGAGATTTTTAATGTTTCATGTATTTTTCGAAAATAATATGAAAATATTCTAAAAAATATTGATTTTATAGATTTTTAAGGGATTTTTAAAAATATGTAAATAATTTATAATATTAAAAAATGCTATAAAACGTTATTTTATTGCATTTTTGACGATTCAAGGCATTTTCAAGAATTTTCTGAAAACTATTTTTTAGATAAAATATACCTATAGTAAGCTTCCTAAAGAAAATCATAAAATTTTGCTTACTTTTCCCATAAATTTCAATTGCAGTAGAAATTCTATTTAAAAGTGTGAAAATGTAGTATTTTAGCTAAAAATGAGTTTTGCCAGAAAACACTCAAACCGCTCTAAAACGTCGAAATATGCAATAAAATACGATTTTAGCACATTTTTCTGAGCTTTTAATGTTTCATGTATTTTTCGAAAATAATATGAAATATTCTATAAAAATATTGATTTTTATAGATTTTTAATGGGATTTTTAAAAATATGTAAATAATTTATATATATTAAAAATGCTATAAACGTTATTTATTGCATTTTGACGATTCAAGGCATTTTCACGATTTTCTGAAAATATTTTCTAGATAAAATATCTAAATTCTAGAAAATTAAATTGCTTACTTTTCCCATAAATTTCAATTGCAGTAGAAATTCTATTTAAAAGTGTGAAAATGTAAGTATTTTAGCTAAAAATGAGTTTTGCCAGAAAAACACTCAAACCCTTAAAACGTCGAAATATGCAATAAAATACGATTTTAGCAATTTTTCTGAGATTTTAATGTTTCATTATTTTTCGAAAATAATATAAATATTCTAAAAATATTGATTTTTAAAAAAAAAAAAAAAAAAAAAAAAAAAAAAACCCCCCCTTTTCAGGATTTTCTGAAAACATTTTTTTAGATAAAATATACCTATAAGTAAGCTTCCTAAAAGAAAATCATAAAATTTTGCTTACTTTTCCCATAAATTTCAATTGCAGTAGAAATTCTATTTAAAAGTGGGGGGGGGGGGGGGGGGGGGGGGGGGGGGGGGGGGGGGGGGGGGGGGGGGGGGGGGGGGGGGGGGGGGGGGTTTTTTTTTTTTTTTTTTTTTTTTTTTTTTTTTTTTTTTTTTTTTTTTTTTTTTTTTTTTTTTTTTTTTTTTTTTTTTTTTTTTTTTTTTTTTTTTTTTTTTTTTTTTTTTTTTTTTTTTTTTTTTTTTTTTTTTTTTTTTTTTTTTTTTTTTTTTTTTTTTTTTTTTTTTTTTTTTTTTTTTTTTTTTTTTTTTTTTTTTTTTTTTTTTTTTTTTTTTTTTTTTTTAAGGATTTTCTGAAAAACAATTTTTTTAGATAAAATATACCTA